>JAODAH020033491.1:0-228098 GCA_027574865.2 Coproporus ventriculus | reverse complement strand
TAACGCAATATTTAATCTTATTTAAACCATTTGGCAAGCAATTAAACAATATTTATTAATTTGGAAAATGTGTAATTAAGGTTCTACTCCTCATCAGTTTTAATCTTTGTTTAATTTTTCTTTATTATTTTGTTAAAATACAGGAGCAATAAACTTGTGGTACTTATTGCGGATTATTGAGGATAATTCGTGGAAAAACCCGATTTTGGACGTTTGTTTGAACGGTATGCAATATTTTCCAGCACATTTTATGAAAGTACATCTCAAAAACTTCAATTTCCCAAATTTCTGAAAATTTACGAGTGAATACTTTTCAGGAATGATTTATTAAAAAAAAAGTATTTTTGAATTTGTGAGCGTTCCAAATTTTTAAAAAACTATTAGCAAAATTATTTTTTACAGAAATTTTTTTTTTAAATTATTTATTGAATAATTTATACAAAAATGCATTTTCGAATTTGAAAATAGACAAGAGATATCTCTTTATTCAAAGTTAGTTAGTAACTAAAATTACGGGAATCGTCATATTTTATAAGACCAAACGTCTGTATAAAATTTCGGTCTGACCCGAGATGGTAACCTTATGTTATATGTAATAATTAGTAGTGTTAAAAAAAGTAAATTTGGTGTTTAAAATGTGATCCTTCGAATATTGTACTCTCTACAGTTAAAATTTAAAATCCTTATGATCCCCTACAGGGAAAGTTATGAACTTTCAAATTAAAATCAATATAACTACCATCAGAGCACTCTGTGTTTAAAAAGTATTTGACATAGCTTGGATCATTACAGTATTCCATATTTATCTGTCAAGCCGTTGCACAAACATAACCAATAAACTGAAATATGATAAGTTGGTTCAGTTGATTGTAGTTAATTATATTCTGTTAAGAGTAAGTAAACCTAAATTTCTTAATTTAAAAACTAATTATATTTTTAAATAGATGTCAGTGGTAATTGAAACCACTTTGGGTGACATAACGGTGGACTTGTTCCTCAAAGAACGCCCCCAAGCAAGCCTCAACTTTTTAAAGTTATGTAAAATGAAATACTACAACTACAGCCTATTCCACACAATCAGTAGAGGCTTTATTGCACAAACGGGTGATCCGACTGGTTCACGAAATGGTGGCGAATCCATTTACGGTGTCCTCGAAGGTCCATTGAAGAGATATTTTGAATCTGAAAAAACTCCAAGGATTAAACATACTCATAATGGATTAGTATCATTCGTTGGTAATGAAGACGGGATGATTGGGTCACAGTTTTTTATAACTTTAGGTGGAGATTTAACTTATTTAGATGAGAAGCATTGTGTTTTTGGGGAAGTGATGGAAGGACTAGATGTCTTGGAATTATTTAATGAAACAATTTGCGATAATGATAATCGACCATATAAAGATGTCAGGATAACCCATACGGTAATTTTAGATGATCCATTCCCAGATTTGAAATATATGCGAGAGCTTTCAAGATCACCCTCACCCAGCAAAGAAAGACTGCAAGGTGGTAGAATTGGAGCTGATGAAGAAATTGATGATACAGAAGGTAAAACTATACAGGAAATAACTGAAATGTTAGCTGAAAGGGAAGCGAAAGCACGAGCTACTATTCTGGAAATGGTTGGTGATTTACCTGATGCAGATATGGCTCCTCCCGAGAATGTTTTGTTTGTTTGCAAATTAAATCCTATTACATCAGATGATGATCTTGAAATAATTTTTAGTAGATTTGGTAAGATCAATTCGTGTGAGGTAATTAGAGACCATAAAACTCGGGATTCTTTACAGTACGCATTTGTGGAATTCGCTGAACGAAAAGCTTGTGAGGATGCTTATTTCAAAATGGATAATGTTTTGATCGATGATAGGAGAATTCATGTGGATTTCAGTCAGTCAGTTTCAAAAGTTAAGTGGCATGGGAAAGGAAGAGGAGTTACAATGTACGATGACAAAGGAAGGAAAGCTAAAGATGAGAAAAATGAGCTGGGACAAGGAAAATATAAAAAATATGAGGAGAAGGAAAAGAAATCACCAGAAAGGAAAAGAACTGAACGCAGGAGAGATTCTCCTGGAAAAGATAGAAACGGAAGAAAAAAGGATTCACCTGAACGCCACAGGGATGACAGGTACAAGGAATTTTCTGATTGGAATAGGAACCGAAGATACAATTCTTCCGAATACTACAGAGAGAAAAATAGAAGAAATTCTCCAAAATATCACAGAGAAAGATCGTCTTCATATGGTAACATTAGAGGAGTTCGCAATTATTTTAATAATTATAATCAAAGAAGGGACTATAGGGGTGATTGGAGAAGCAGGCCAAGATATGATTATATCAGTTATAATCAACGAAACTATCACGGCAGAGGATTACCATATTATAATAGATACAAATCAGTACAAAGGAAAAGTCGAAGTTATTCGCCCAAACGTAAATCAAGTGATGACGAACACTACAAATCAAGAAAACGATCTCAATCTTCAGAAATCTATAAAGAAAAAAACAAAAAAAGGGAAACTTCAAATTCAAGTATTGAGGAAAGAAAAAGATCTAAAAAACCTTATATCAATAATGAAGAACCCAAAAAATACAGAAAATTTTATCCACCTCCAGAAAAGAGGAGCAGAAGAAGGGATTCTTCTAGTAGTAGCATTGAGGAAAAAAGAAAATCTAAGAAACGAGATTCAAGTATTGAAGAACGCGTTAGATCTAGGAAGCGTTATTCAACGGAAGATGAAAAGAAAAAGAAACGAGATTCTTCAACATCCAGTGTTGATAAAAAGAAAAATAAGAAGTCCAAGAAAACTAAAAAGAAGAAGAAAAAGCATTCATCAAGTTCTTCCTCTGATTCAGATTAGTTTGCAAGGATGCAAAATAAAAATTTATAATAGTTTTAGATATTTCATTTCTCTCTTGATCCTCCATATCCTCCCAGATTCTAATGTCAGTTAAGAAATACTGAATGAAAAGAAACCAAACTGGAAGATATCTACAAAGTAACTTTAGTTTTTTGGGAAAAACCAATACCATACTTCAGCTCATTATAATTTCCTTATTATGTAGCATTTCAAGTTATACTTTTAGAAAGTCGAAATGTGATTACAAATATAATTCTAAACTAAACCAACATTTTTATTGGTGTTAGTTGTTTTATATATCTTTGAATATCTTTCAAATAATTTGTATTATTTGTTTCCATATCATCATAAATTACTCAGGTCAACAAGATTTAAAAATCTCTGCAGATTTCCCAGACGCTCTAGTTTTTCTGTTATTGATGTTTGATAAAAATTAAATTTTATTTGAATTTGACCCATCAAAGTTATAACATCTTTAGTTCATTCAAACGATTTATCTTTGAGGAAGATGACAACATAAAAGTAGTTTTAGAAAAGACTTAGTACTGAGAACAAGTGGTCTATTCATTTGATTTGGAAAATTTATGAGAAGACAGTAAATAATATGGTGAGAAATTCTGTCAAAATATAAAAGTTATGAAGAACACAAAAACTAAAACCAATTGCATATTTGTAATCACCTAAGACGATTCTAATAGTAAGGAAAACAAATCTGTTAATCAGTGTTATTTGTTAATGTAATTTTTTTTTTTACATTTAAAAGTTTGTATTCTATGTGTTAGTAATGATTGTATGTTACTATAAACCAAAAAAATGTAATATATGTGGCCATAAAGATTGTCTTAAATTTTTTTCTATAAAAAACAGTTTGCTCAACTTTGGGGTCAAATGTTTTTGGGAGTTATTCCAGGTGAGATTTTGATACATGTAATTGTATGTGTAGAAACATCATAAATATATTTTTCTTCAAGTGATCAACAATTTTGATATTATTTACCTGAACATAGCCTGCAGAAATAGGCTATTGTTTCATAGTAAAATAATGTAAAAACATTATTTGCCTAGGAAAATAATGTTAGTTCTCGAAAACGATAATAGGTGACGCTAATATGAATGAAGTATAGGCATATGGGTGAGGCACCGCAATTGGTTCATTTGAAAATCCGCCATTATCAGATCAAACAAGTGATACATGTGTTTTTATGGAGCCCTTCTATAAAAACATGATTTTTAAGTATTTAAAGCCCCAAAATTTATAAAAATGTAATAAAATTCCAATGAAAAAATGTAGAATATTTATTGGAATAACAAATATCTGAGTTAATACCTTTTTAAAATAATTTAAAATTAGCAGCCATAAACTTGAGCACGTTTTCTTATAATTATGTCGGCACTTAAGGTTTTTATCTTTCCTAAAAGCTGTTATTTGCAAATGTTAAGAATCAGTAGCACTTCTAATGGAAAATATTCTGTATATAAATGCTAAAATTTATGTTAGAGAGATTCGTTTTAATTTATACCAGTTAAAAAGAAAATGCTTTTTCTTTGTGCTATGTTGGTTGCATAAACTGAGAAGAATTTACAATGAAATATTATATTAAAAAAATTTGTTTGTATGGTTAAATTTTACGTTACAAGCAAGAAATAACAGAACTGTTAAAATTTTTTGATACTTAGAATTTATAATTCCCATTTTGTCAAAGAATTTTTTTTTTCGATTATGTAGCAAATATATTGTAAATGGTTGCACATTTTATTAACTTTTCTTTTTTGATTCCTTGTTTTTAAAATTTTATGGAATTTCTAGCAATAAAATTAGTTTATATTAATACTTATTAGGTATTATAAAATTTATTCATTGTAAGGGATACTACTCCAAATATTTTAGTCCGTGGAACTTAAATGCAGTAAAAAATAAATTTTAATAACATTGTTGATGACAATATTTTTGGGGATCACACATGGAGGCAATTAGTGGTTTATTTTACTAATTTAATTTAAATATAAATATACTAAAATAACTTTATTGATAAACTTAATTATATAAATTTGTTGTTTTTATAAATTCCCATTTCATATTTATATTTTTCCTCTTGATGTTTTAATTTATTACTTAACATTTCCTTTTGCAATTGTTTAATCCCCTCCTCTACCACTAAATTTTGAAGTTTATTTTTGGCAACTTCCAGTTGCGTTGACACTAATGTATGTTCTTCGGCTAATAAGTTGTACTTATTATTAATATCATATTTTGCAATTTTAGTTGTCCTCAAAGCTGAAGATTTTTGGGGTCCAAAAATTCCATTTTTTTTTTCGAAGCAAAAGATCCTTAGAATAAAAAAATTATAAGATATTGTAATAACAAAATTATACAGACTAGCTTACTTGACTGAGGAACAGTTGGTGTTTCAGAAGGCTGCTCCGGTGATTTATTGTTATACGTTTCTTCTGAATTCTGCGTTTCCATCACATTTGCAGCTTCTTCAAGTAACGCAAGGTGCAAGAATATTCAGCTATCTCCGAGATGTTACATGAAAAAGCAAATACTTATCAACAGAGAGCAAAGTAAAAATATATAAAATAATAGTGTGGCTCATAATGACATATGGAGCAGAAAAATCTATTATTTAAGTCGGTGTAAGTAATTCTTCTTGAACAATAATTTCTTTGATAACAAGTGAAATTGAAATCATTAATAATTCATTCATTACACTTGAGATTTCCCGTTCCAAACAGTTCGCAAGGTTCGAGTGACGCTCAAGCAGAGCTCGAGATACAATCGCATCGAGTTCGTATCGACCACCAGTCGACCTGTTGGCGGATCACCTTTCACTTACATTGGACGTGATTATCGCTTCGAGTTCGAGACGAGTCCACTCTGAGTGACAATCTTCTTGTGTGTGGAGGTCTCACTATTTTTGATAAAATCAATCACATGAGATTAGCCTGAAATTTTCTAGTTTTCCTCTAGCAGAGATTTCAGAACGTACCCCATTGATTGTTCTTGGTGCCTATAAAAAATAATAATTTCATAAATGCACCTCATAATCGACTACCTTACTGGAAATTAACAAATACCGTGTTTTTTCTTGCTATTCTGCAGCTACTTACAGTACTTACCATCACTGAACGCGCTTGTATATTAGCACAAATAATGAACAATATTATCCAAACCCCTCATTTGTATTATTGTAGTAATCCTTTTATTTAGTTGTAGTTTAAAATATTAGAACTTTTTAATGGATGACAATTTATTAAAAAAAAAGACTGTTATTACTTGTACTATGAACAGAAGTTATAATTACAAAAGTACAAAGTAATATATCACATCCTGTAATTTTAAGATACAAACAGTCTTACTTAGAAAGCTTTATAGTTTTACCAAGTAATTTCCAAGTAAAATGGGGTTTTCAAATGAATTTTACATAATAAACAAATTTAAAAGAAAGTTGAATATTCATAAGCAATTTATTATGCTACATTTTTCTTGAAACTGCTGTTTTATTTCTAGAAAAAGTGTAGGTATAACAGATTTAATCTCTTCATTTAGATTTCAATTCCCTTTTAAATAATTTTAAATTAATGTATTGATCTGGAAGTAAATTTTCCTATTTTTCTTGACAACTCCATTATTTTCCTTTAAATTTTTCATATTTTTCGGTCAATGCATCTCTATAAATGTCATTAACTTAGATATAACCGGACAGAAAGTAGTTTAGTACAGGAAAATGCATTTTCAGTGCAGGTTTCCCTAGTTAGTCATGCATTTCAGAACCATATCCTATCCCTACAGCAACCGCATTGATTCCCTGATATTTTAGAGTGTTCGTCGCCCCCAAATAGATAAAGAAGAAAGAGCAAAAATTGCGAAAGCAAACACGGCCTCCATTATAAGTGAAGATCTCTCATCTGCAATGCGCGCACTTTACCTTTCCTTTATTTTCTTAACGCTTCGTAAGATTTATACGCTCAATTTGGTGTAATTTGTAAGCACTGGGAGGCTCGCTTTAACATCCATTTCTTCTAATGAAAGCAAAGCACAGGAGAAAATATAAAGGAAAATGTGGGTGCGCGCAGGAATGGAGCAGAAATTCGACGCGCGCCACCTCGTTCGGGACTACATCAACAACTAAGGGCGAGTTTTCCACCAGTTGTCCTGAAAACTTTCATCATGAAGCACATACTGAAATTCTGTCCGCTCTTCATTTGTTACATCGTTTTCACTCAGGCATTGCCCACTTCAGTTGTTGACGAAGTCAAAGCAAATGATATCGCCAGTAAGAAAGGTAAGGAAAAAATATACATATATGAATTTTATAAATAAAAAAAAAATTCAATGTTCTCCAAATATATAAAATTAATATAGAAACATCCATTGGTATAATAATATAAATATTATCTTACAAGATGCAGCATACCAAAGCAAGTCATGTTTGTACAGTCATATAATATAACATTATTTTCCTAGTATAATAATGTAATTCTTAGAGAATTACAATAGGTGGCAATAATTCTTTAATAAAATTAAAGTCACTAGATTAATCTTGGGACTTTAAATAAAATTAATTTTAAATTGTAAATTAATAATAAAATAATAATGTTTGGGAAAACTTTAATATATTATTAGATATATTTATTTTTATATTTTTTTATAAGCAATGACTATAAAAATTACAAGATAAATATAAATTTCATTCCTATACCGTAAATAGTTATGAACTCAATCATCATTAAATGTCATTCTAACAAATATCAATCTATAAAATTGTTCGTTAATTTTATTTATGTTAAAGGTAATGAAACTTATTAGATATTTGATGTACATGAAAATTTGATGTGTACAGGGTGGTCCAATTTGGGTGTCCACCACAGAACACAAAAAATTAAAAATTCTGTAAAATCTGAAAAACACTAGAGATATTATATTATAATAAGTGCCTCTAAAAAGCACGGCATAAAGCTACTAACCCGTTAAATATAAACAACTTAAAGTACTGCTACGAATTTCATTTAGATAATTATCAGTTAGAAATTGTGGAAATTTGTATACCTTCGAAGTTAGTAGAAATTGCACAAAATGCAATTTTAAATTTAATGATCACTCAAAAATCTATTAAAGTTTATAATCTTGCATCAGACATATAATTTTAATTGAAAAAGACTATATCTGTGAAGCAGTCAATTTTTATTTCCCGGTCAAAGGTCAACTCAACGTATTTTAATCTAAAATAAACTAAACAAAAAAAAAGATTGTATATCAGAGGTTTACAGGTTGAAAACTCGAAGAAACTACAAAAAAATGGATTTTTTACAATTCTAAGTGTCTAAAACACGCATTTAATTGCACATTAAATAATTTTGCATTGAATCTGATGACAGAATTTGAAGGCTGTAATCTAATTTTTCATTTCTACTAGTCAAAACCTGTAATAACTGTTAAAACTGAAGTTAATTGCAAAAAATTAGCTTTATGATAAACTTCTTTACAAACTTTGTTATATGGTTTCATAAAATATGCAAAATAAATATTGTGATACTAGCACAATTATAATTCAGTTTCCAGTCTCATAATTTTCTATGATACATGATAAATTTATGAAACTGACATTTTGACGTATTTAAATTGCGCTACAAATATTTTATATTATACAGTTATAATTAAAAATTTCCAATTCGCACTCAACTTTTATAATATCCAAGGTAAAAGTACAGTTTAATTTAAGTATTCACTCTCTCACAAAAAGAAATTCAAATGGAAAAGAAACAAAATAAGTTGAAAGGGACAGCATTTTCGAAGCCTCGCAAAATTAAATAATTCATCCACTCTTCGTTCCTAAGAAACCGAAAGAAATATACCAACAACAAATAAATTGAAAATCCCCTAGTACACCCACGGAAGATCGATTCATTTCGTGGAAATTCTTCCCACACGTTAATCTGCACAGATTTCGCTTTAAACTAAAGGATAAAAAAAAATCCGGAACGTTTTATCCGCATTAATCCTAACCACATTCCCCCTTTCACTGAAAAAAGGATAATGGTTCTAAATTATGAATGAAAAACCCTAGTAGTCTGCAACAGGTGAAGAAGTCCGCATTTATTTTCCACCCACGTTCAACAAAATGCTCATTATGATAACAAAGCCATTTAAAATTAATTATTATAAATCATTCTAGCCATACTTTACCTCTATTTATGAATGAAAAACGATTATATACAATTTAATTTATTACATATAGAAAATATCCATCTTGAAAAATTTTAGATGCAGCCTGTCTAATTTTAATTAAAGAATAAAATAGACAGCCGGACGAAAATTAATTGAGTTGGTAGCGAACGGAGGGTTTATATTTTAAGGGGTGGAAACTTGTTTTAATCAAGTTAATGCACTAATGAAATTCTGAATTTGTAATTTAATAAATCGCAGCGAGTTCAAATCTAATCAATATAAACAAAAGGGGTTAGATAAAACAAGATTATGATTGAAACATCAAAACAGGAAGACATTGGGTATGAACATTAATTTGAAGTATTTTCAATTTTTATTTTAAACTATAGCTAATTCATTTTATTTTGTAAATACAGATACTCTGATTACCAACTATCACAAAAAAATCACATAAAATCTGTTTATTGTCATACCGGGCAGAAATTAACTTCTAAATATATCTTGAAATTTATGTAGAATTTCCTGAAAAATTAGAATTTGATATTGGAATTCCAAAAAGTGCACCCAGATGCCGTAAAACTTTTCAAAATAAATGGCAGTCTAATTTATATAGTAACTACAACAAATACATTTTACTACTACTTGCTAAATTTTTGCTAATTATGAAGTGTATGATTAGCAAATACATAAATGAATCCAATATTATTATAGATAGTGCGTGCTTAAAAGCTAAATAAATTTGATAAATTAAAGTTTGTTTATTTAACTCTTATCCTTGGAACATCGTTTTCCCGTGGATTAACTAATTACAAAATTGATTTTCCTCTAATTATCTCGCCGAGATAAACAATCACTCGAGGCAATGTTTGTCATCCAATCTCGAATGCGCCGAGATAATAATAAAAGAAAATTGCTTCTCCTTACAACACCCCAAAAATTGATAAAAAAAGAAACACAAATTCAAACATATAATAACTTTAATTAGTTTTACTTTTATGATACAAACATAAATCATCAAAATGAGTTTTTGCACATAATTGCGTATCCTTGATAATTTTTATGTAAAATTTTAAAGCATCTGATTTTTTCTGTGCCAACTTCTGGCATTTTACTTTATCCATTTCAGAACCTTTAGATTTTTTCATAACGTAGACTTGAAAATTTATTTGATTTACTAAACGTTTAAAAGTATCAATTCTCTTTTTTGGGTGACATCTCGTATGAATCATCCTTAAATATTGTTCTCCGGTGATTATTTCGGGACATTTTGGATTAAAAGTAATGTACGTAGCAGTCACACAATTTATTGATTGATTTGTCACTCGGATGATATCTCTCTGAAATTCAAAGAATTCTTTTGTATCGATAATAATATTATCGCATTTATAAGATTCTATTCCAACCTAAAAGTAAGAGATTGTAAAGATATTAATAAAAATAGGTATATTTTACCATTAATGATGTTATAAATGACAATACTATTAACTTCCACATTTTACACTTTAATGTAATAATTCTGAAGTTTGCACTTTATCGTTTTCTACAGAAGATTAAGCATTGCCATTTCGTGCTTTATCGCCTAGCAGTCATCTACATGTAATCCATGTTCATTTGCAAAATGTTTTTTTTTTTACAGTTAAACGTGCCCAAACAACTATTACAAATGCTGACGAATCTCAGAAGGAGACCGCTGCTTATTTCAGCCCAATCAAGAGAGGTAAGATATTTACATTTTATTACTGGATTACAACCTTGTTGATAATATATTGTAGTTTTATAGTTCCTATATTTTTCCTATATTTTTTTTAAACAATTGGACTGTGGAGATTTCTACTTTATATCTTACATAAGTAATAGTACTCTTCGAATACCGACGAGTACCGAAATTTTTTTCGATTATATATATAAATAGGTGAAATAACTATATTAAAACTGTAAATAAAAATAGATTCATTATTAAAGATTAGAATAACGCATTTATTACAAGTGCGAGTACCTACAAGTAATTTTATAGATGTGTTTGGATCAAAAAATCAAGAAATTTCATTTTATTTTTTAGTTTCTTAAATAACGAACAATATAAAACCTCTTTTAAAAACAATTTTTCTATCAATTAAAATTAAACATTTTATTAATTCTACATGATGAAAAATTTAAGTATCCCTCCATACTAAGAGCAAAATATTGAAAGATTTTATCCATTGGCGATAATTTTATTTTATTCTGAAATAAAAGAAATCGTCAGTAAAACAATCCGAATCGCCACTAAAATGCAATTTAATATTGATGCACTTATTTAATGTTGTTTGCGCAGCTTCAATGTGAAAATGCATCGGAGAAATCGCATTTTATTAAAGTAAATATTTGAAGATATAAACGATTTTGTTGAATCGGGTCTAATCTGAAAATAAGGAATTGCATCACGAATCATATAATGTGAATCATTGTGCAAATTATTAAGTTTAACTGCAACGTATGTTGCCTAATATCAGGATTGTTTAAATGAATAACTTGATGATGTCGGAATAAAATATAATGTATACCTTGGAACTAAAATTACTTTTCAACATTTTTTATTTGTTTATAACAATTGTTTATTTAACAAATTAGAAGCCGATCCACGCAATCTAATTTTATTGATTGTTTTATTTAATTTAATTAGAAGGTATGTATTCCCAAGATTTCAAGAAAATCAAAGGTGTCCTTTCTTTTTTCCTGAAATAAACCTAAAATGATTCGACTATGAATAAATTTCCTTCTTAAATATTTTTTCATCACTAATCCTTACATGTCTCATTTTAAATAGGTCCTTCAGCGATATAAATTATCAGAGAAAATATGGTCTAATTATTTATAAATTGAGCTCGCTTTTATAAATAAAATATTAAGATAACTCATTTCGAAGTTCTGTTAAGGCGATTTCCCCTCATTACTGAAGAAGCTTACTGAATAACACAATTAATTAGTTTATTTTTTTATTTTACAAACTGTTGATATACATTTATTACAATACACTGTATTGCACTTTGCATTTTTATTCAATCCATCCACCTGTAAAAAAAGGACGAAATGATGGACCATGATACTCTTGTATGTGCCCGATCTTTATTTCTATATTCTGCCATCCGTATTTAGGTACAACCTGTGTGAATTAGCTCTAAATGCATATGAAATCCACATGTGCCAATGAATGCTGACATTTTAACATAATATAAATGAACTCGAAATGCAATTCCACTTTAATTTACTTCATTAAATAAGCGAATTAATAATCTTAACTTTTAATGAAAAAGCTCTTATTAAGTTGTGTTATTCGTTTAAAATAAATTCCATCTAATTAACTTTAATCACGCGCGCGTTACCAATAATTGTGTCACAGTGCAATCAAGTTATTAGCCTTTTATCAAGATTATCCCACAACAAAGCAAGGTTATTACAACAAAAATCAATTTCCAAAGCTTTTACCTTTGAAATATTCCCGGTCTCCCACTATTTCCAGTAAATATAAAATTTTCCGTACACCCACATTTTTCAAACGAATGCTTTAAAAATCAATACGCAAAAGTCTTTCGTAAAATTGAAAGAAAATGCTGTGTGAAAAAGTTAATTCACTTGTAGGATGTATTTACATTACATCTTTATAGATGTTCCAGGAGAAATATGTAGGATTTAAAATCTAACGGAAATGATAACTTCAATATTTAAGGGTTCATAAATTTTAAAACGTTTAGTGAAGTAGATACAACATTTGAAAAAGAATTTCATATTTTTTCTTTTCAATAAAATATTATTTAAAAGCTTGCGGCAAAAATCTTTATTTTTGCGCATGTGGTCCCCGGTTTAAACGCCAAATAAGAACATTAGAAATTGAAAAAGTTTTAATTTCGATGATTTAAACCTCGATAACCAATTCAGTTATTTTTTCAATTTCAATAAATAACAAAATCAAGAAAACACAAAATTGGTATTTCGTAAGAATTCATTCAAACTCTTTTCATAGTAAAAATCAAATATGATTCTTAAGTACTTTAGTTGTTTTTTATGTCATCACAAAGAAGATTTAAGAAAAAGTAATAATGCTGACAATAAAACTAATCATTCTTACAAAAAAAAAAGGAATTAAAGTAACAATGATTACTTCTTTCTATATATTGAAGAATAAATAAAGATCATTTCTATGAAATTTTACAAAATCCTTCATTATATATAAATTATTAAATAATTTTTAATTAAATAATGCAATAAAAAAATTGATTTAAAAGTGGCGAGTTTGACAGATGTATCAAAGTAAGGATGATTACTCTCCGTATAAAGGTCATTTCATACAAAATCTCTAAAGACGCATTTCCCATGAGACACTCGTTACCTAGTTACTTCTCATAAAGTAATCATTCTCACAATAAAAGTAATCATACTTATAAAAAAAGTAATCAAAGCGATGATGATTATTTCCTTTCGTTTAAAAGAGAACAAAATAAAAAAGATTATTCCTTTGAAGCTGTCTTGTGCTCTTAAACTAATACATCTGAAATAATTATTATTCACTACTTTGATGAAAAATGTAATCTTCAACACAAAAGGTTTCTCTTGTTAATACAAATATTGCCTTATTAAAATTCTTTATATTTTTCCTACGACTATTCCGATTGAATATATTATGCTACACCGCTCGAGAAAATGTAAGAATATTGAAATATGGGGAAAAATAGCAAGAATTATAATTAGAAACTGACCTTGTACCTGTAGTTCTGTATAATGGTCATGTATCTACAATTAAAATCATCAATGGAACTCTTAATATCTTACAATAATATCAAAATTTTATTTTTTAGGTGTAAATCTAAAGACTGATCAGCTTCCCTTATTGACTGAATGGGACCAACAAAGGTACCAACAATCAGCCAATTTACCGTCACCTCTTTACACTCCAGAGGACGAATTGGAAGATAAAACATTGGCAGAATATGAAAAGGGATTTAGATACGGGACGAATAAAGAAAAGTTAGATGAAGCTTTAGAAAATGCAATTTTAAAATCTGAAATGTATGGAGAACCCGCCGCTGTCAATCAGTATAGGTATTATGGAAATGACGATAAGAAAAGAAGGAGAAGGAATATACCGAAGTTGAGGTGAGGCTTTTTTCAATTAATTTGTTTAATTAAAAAGTAGATGCGTGTAAATGGGTGTTAGATTTTTTGAAATCGATGCGTAACCCGAAGGAGCTCGTATTGTACTTGTTGCCAGCGACAACCCGATGTAACAGGTATTATTGATTTTTACCCCTGCTACAGTTTTTAGTGTCTGCTGAAAATTTAGGTGTTATTATTTCTTACCTTTTACGCCCCATCCAAAATTTTAATGTTATAAAAATATTTTAAAAAAATATGTGTTTATTATCATTTTATGATTACATATTTTTTGTTTGTGTGAGATAATGGGTAAACAATAACAATTTGATATCCATGCAATAACTATTTAATATGAAATATGTTTCTAAACATTGACACTCATAGATAAAAGATTAAATACATTATATGTCAATGTAATTGTGTCTTCCCTCTTGGAAATTTGTTTTGAAATGTATATTAACGTAATTTATATACGATATTAATTGCTTGTTTAATAATTCATAAAATTTAGTGCAATCTGCATTGATATCTCGTGATTGTAAATAACTAATCTAAAAAATAAATTAGTTTGCTATCAACTTTGTTCATATATAGAATATTTTATTCTATTATTTTTTTTTTATTCGATTGAGTTCAGTACTATAAAACACAAGCTCTAAACTTATTGAGCTATGTAATATCATTGTAATCCCCTAAGTTATTTTATTAAGTTGGGTTTGTTAAAACTGAATTTTGCAACGAAAGCGGTGCGAACTTTTAATTGTAGGCATCTGCTCTTGGTGCATTTAAGTTTCTAAATTAATTTTAGTTTTAAAGTTTGTAACTTTTCGATTCATCAAAACTCTTTCTTGATTGAGGAATTTAAAATATTTAACACTACGCCGATATTCTTCATTATCTCTGAAATAATTAAAAATACAAAAAATAATTTACACGAAAGATTAATTCCGCGCGAAAAGGTTTAATGGGTTTCGTTCTTCCTTTATTTTTAATAATTCTGACTGTCAGAAAACTGAATTTCCACAATTTGATATACAAAAAAAGTCAAAACCTAATCTTTTGCAAGCAATTTAAGTTTCTCTTACCATTTTTTGGTTAATTTTCTAAAAATCGTATTTTAATGCAAAAAATTATTTCTTCCTTCGTAAAATTTTTTGTAGAAGAATATGCTAAAAAAATTTCATCTCGAGAGCATTTTGAGCGTCCACATAAAAAAAAACTTTTTTTTTACTTTTTTATTTTGAAAGTACTCAATTATATATCAAAACCAACCAGAACAACTTCTAGAAATTTAAAACCAAAATTAATAAATTTTTCAATATACATTGAGTACCCTTTATCATACTTGACCTATCAGAATGACATTTACTTCAATTTATGCATGGTTTCATAACCTAAATAAAACCACAAATAAATATTTTTAAAATACGCTGTGTGTTCTTCGCCGCAATGAAAGTTTCTCGTAGAATCTTACCGGCGACCGTACAACCTATTCACTACCAATTAAATTTAACCATCAATCAAAAAACTTCGAAGTTCTTTGGAAAAGTAAAAATTGAAATGGATGTGCTAGAACCCAGCCATAAAATAACCTTAAACTCATGTGGGTTAGAAATTTTGAGCACAAAACTAACATGCGGTTTTGTACCTCCGAAACCGTGTGTGGACATTAATATTTCGAACGAGGAGGAAATAGCTGAGTTTCTATTCTGTCCGGAAATTATAAAAGGAATAAGTACTATAGAAATTAGTTTTCGAGGGGTGATTAATGAATTTCTGACGGGTTTGTACAAAACTAAATATAAAGATAGACAAGGAGATACATGTTGGGCTGTAGTAACACAATTTGAACCTGCTAATGCAAGAAGGTGTTTCCCATGTTTTGATGAGCCTAGTTTGAAAGCTACTTTTAGTTTAATATTAGATGTAGCATCGAATATGAATGCAATATCTAATATGCCAGCAAAGAAGATTTCTGAAATTGGTAACTTTATGAAGAGACATGAATTTGAAAGAACACCACCGATGTCAACTTATCTATTGGCCATTGCGGTAGGGGAATTTGAATATATTGAAGAAATTTCAAAAGAAGGAATTTCTATAAAAGTTTACACCCATCCTGGTTTGAAAGAGAAGGGTAGACTTGCCCTGGAAGCGGCCCAAGCTCTTATACCGTTTTATCACCTCTATTTTGAATACCCACCACCTTTACCTAAAATGGATATGGTTACAATAGTGGATATGAGATTTGCTGCTATGGAGAATTGGGGTATAATTTTATATCGCGATGCTAAACTTTTCCCCGATCCTAATGTTGCAGATAATGCTTTGCGTATTGCTACTCTTGTTTCTCATGAAATAAGTCATCAATGGTATGGAAATTTAGTAACTTTAAGTTGGTGGAACCATCTTTGGGCTATTGAAGGGTGCGCTTCCTTTCTTGAATATCACTGTGTTGACTTCATATTTCCAAAATACCAAGTTTGGTCACGCTTCTTTAACCAAAAATTAATTCCAGCACTAGAAATTGATTCGTTGCATGCAGATGTCCCGATATATATTCAAAGAAGTGATCCTTACGAATACACGGAACAATTTAATTTATTAGTTGATACGAAATCGCCGTGTATTTTTCGAATGTTATATTATTACGTAGGCAGCGATAATTTTCGGAAAGCTCTATCAAATTTTATAAAACTATATGCCTTCAAAACATTTGTTGCTGACGATCTCTGGGATTGTTTTAAAAAAGTTACTAATAAACCGATCTCGCTTTTGATCGCATCTTGGATTAAACAACCCGGATACCCAATTATAAAAGTCACACGAAAAACTTCTTGTAACCAAAATATTTGTGCATTTGAAATAGAACAATGGAGATTCTTTGCAGATGGTTCAAAAGAAGGAAATAATCAAACTTGGACCATACCAGTCTCCATATCCACCTCAGAAGAACCTCTAAAAGAAAAATTTTCATTTCTGTTCAACTGTAATTGTAATGATCTTATTCTAAACGATTGTAAATCTACCAAATGGGTTAAATTCAATTTTCAAATGTCCGGTTTCTATAGAGTATTGTATCCTGATGATATGTTAAAAGAATTTATTCCTGCTATTCAAGATGGATCCATGCCACCTTTCGATCGGATTAATCTACTAAGCGATCTTTTTGCATTTTCCAGAGCCGGTTATATAGGTTTGGATTATTTTCTTGAATTCATGTTAAATTACGAAAATGATACTTATTACGGAGTTTGGAGTTTCATTTGCGCAGTCTTAGCAAAACTACAAGCTCTTTTGGAATATACCGATTACCCGGAAAAATTTACATTGTACCAACAAAGATTACTGAATAAAATTTACTTGCGAATTGGATTTGATCCAAAACCAAATGAAGGTATTTTAGATGATATCTTACGCTGCGAGATTTTAACTAGAGTTGCTCTAATTGAAGACGAAGATATGCTATCAGTAGCAAAGACAAGATTTGAGAATCATTTTGACGACGATAACCCTTATGAGATCCCTAACTCTCTAAAAGATCCGTACATGACAGCAGCTTTAAGAACTGGAGAAGAGGAACCTTTCGAAAAATTAAAAACACTTTATGATCTAAAAGAAAATTTTTCTGAAAGAAACTTAGTCATGGGATTGCTCGGACGGTCAACTAATCCAGATCTACTTAAAAGAGTTTTAAATATAATTTTGTCTGATGAACTAACTCCTGAACAAGTGGTACACGGTATTATATCAGTATCTGCTACTCCTTTTGGGCGAGACATCGCCTGGAATTTTTTAAAAAATAATTGGTCGGCAGTTTTAGTTGATTATAATCAAGAGGAAAACTTATTGAAAACGATGGTTACAGCTGTTATTAGTAATTTTGTGGGCGAAGAACAGGCACAAGATGTGGAAACATTTTTTAAGGAACACCAAGAAAATCATGAAATATTTGATGACTTAGTTGATAAATGCGTTCAAAATATAAGAACAAATTCAGATTGGCTAATAAGAGATGCAGAAAAAGTTAAAGAATATTTCAACCAGCTACAATTATAATTGTCTTCTTTTTTCTTTAAACTATTAATATTAATAAAGCTTATAAATATATAAAAGAAAAACATTTTATTCAGTTTTTAGTTGATAGATACAATTTTATCGCACCCTTCTAAAATGGGGGAACGTGTTTGAAGTGCTTGTCTGCGTTACACTTTTATTAATGACCTATTTTTGTAACCAATTTTTTAATTATGTATGCAACAGATAATTTAGGAACTTTAATTTTGGCATTTATTGGATTGTTACTTTTTGTTATGTTTTTAAATGTTACTACATATCACTTAAAAAAGTACAATTAGGCAGAACTTTTACAGTCAAGTGTTTTAAATAAATTCTAATGTGAATGTAACTCCAGTATTTCCAGCAGCAAAAATTTTTAAAACCAACAATTAATTACATATATAGAACTAAATTTGTTTCGCAATTAAATGATTTCTATTGTCTGCTAAGTATTTGTGCATCTAAAACTTAATAGTGGTTACAAATGTTTGACTTTAAATAACTTACAAGTTATAATCAACAAAACTGTCGTTGTAGAAGATATTAACTTCCAGTATTAGTTTATAGTATCCATTTATACTGTTTAATCCATTCTCGTTTAGTAAGCATCTTGTTTAATAAATAATTGAATTTTTGAAAAGTATAATTTTATTTTGTCAATGATTGGATTTTCTTTAAATGCATCCCCATTAATCCTTATTGTCCTTGTGAAATAAGAAAACACTCAGACTAATGCAAACCCCTGGCATAAATTAACTTAGATGGGTAAGTGGCGATGTGAGCCTTTTATCCCACCCGCGAAGTCACTTCATCACCCTCACAATTCTCACCGCCCACGTTTAAAAGGTTAATCAATAAATTAGAAATATCTGTTGCAATCAATAGGAAGCGCGGATATCCACACATAAATTATCACCAACCCGCAATTAATATGCAATGCAAACAAAGCGTATAATTCGATTGCGATATGCTCGGTAATGCAAAGAATTTTAAACAACTCTTTTCAATTTACTATAAAATTAACGAATGATTTTTATTTTAGATTGTCGCAGAGATTGAAACGTGAGGCAGATTTGAGTCCTGAAGACATACTAGCAATCTTAACCCTGTGGGAAAATGAAAGGCAAAGAACTTCGCCTCCCAATATGTACCGCTCTTGGCAACGTTTCGACCCAAATTACGAATTGGATAGTGATGAAAAGGACGATGTTGAACAAAGCGATGAGGATTGGTTAGATAGTCCAGTTTATCCCCACATAGCGGAACACAGTGCCCCAATGTCTCCGAATTATTATTATGATTCAAAACCCCAAGGGTATGAAAAAAGAGGACGTTGGGGAGGTTTTGCCGAGAATAAGAAGAAAAGGTTTATGGTGGCTAAAAAACGCAACGACCCAACTAGGGAAATACATTATTTGAACGGACCCACGCGCAATGATTTCTACACTTTGTCAGAATTATTGGGATCGCAACCTGAACCTACTTTGCCCGTCTACCACCGCTACGTCCTTTAAAAACACACATATCCGAACAACTTAAGAATCATAGTTATCACCTTCATTTCTAGATGTCAGAATTAATGTATATTTTTGAAATTATTATATGAAGTGTACTAAAAAAACAACAGTCAGTATAATATTATAATAATAAATGTTACCTATATTATGTATATTTAAGGGGAGGAAATAAATGATGCATTCCAGTGGGTATTATTTTTTATAAAAAATATAGAAAATTAGAAATGACCGGATGTGGAGAAGTTAAAGATCTTAACACAGGTTATACAAGTCGCTTGTGCAGGCATTAGGCCTTCGTCGCGTAAAAGTTAATTTGCTTAAGCTACATATGAGTTAAATGTACAACGGCAACCTGCATACCATTTTCATGTAAATCAGATGGATCGGCCTAAATATAGTCTACTTGTGCAGGTAGGAAAGTGGCATTTCATTACGATTACTATTTGCATGCTATATGCGCACTTGCTGTTTTTATTGTCGTTTATAATAACTTTACAGCAATTTTGATAGCACTGTTTTATTTAAATATGTTTTTACGAATTAGCATAGATACTTTGTACATGCTATAGTATTTGTCAAAAATTCACCAAACTTGTACAGAACTTGCACACAATACTTTCTCGCTCACAAATCTGCAGCTTGTAAAAAAACCTTTACTCAGTGCAGTAAGAGCATTATTGAAATTATAATTATCGCATTGCTTTCCGAATATTATCATTTTCTTTAAAATATTGAAGTTTAGTTTGTTAAATTTAAAAAACTATCGTTAAAACTTGAAGATCTCATCAAAGATCGAAACACGTCTGGTAATTGAACGTAATAAATAAGCAGTAATAATAAATACTATATATTTATAAAAAAGAAATAATATATTCAAGTTCGTACAATAGTAGAAGAGGTTGGGGTTGCTTTTGAGTTGAAATGTTGTAGAAGTTTGTAATTTCCATGCCTCATAGCAATATCCACTGGAGTTTTATTATCAATATCCTTGAAATCCAAATCTTTAGTGTAAAATTTGAACAAAACAATTATAGCGATATCATTTTGCAGGACTGCATAATGTAACGGTGTTCTTCCATGAATATCTTGAGAATTTGGATCTGCCCCAGCATTCAGTAACAATGCCAAAATTTCCAAATCGTGACTGCAGTGAATCACAGCGTCTGTAATTAATTAAGGAATTCATATAGAAAGTATTTTTAATAATCCGTAAAATAAGAGAAATAGTTCCTAAAATAAACCGAAATCGGCAGCAAAATGCAACATCTCTGAACAAACTGCACTTTTATGAACATAAATCAAATCCTATTTACATTTAACATTTTTTGATTATGCTAGAATATTAATATGTTATATAGTTGTAATTAAAAATTATCTAATCGGAAATCAAGAAGTGAAGATTTTTATTTTTAATGTCATAGAAAACTAGAGTGGACTACTTTCTATAAAGAAAATTTAAAATTTTTACTCCCAAAAAAGCAGAGGTTCTTTGAGGTTTGAGAAGTTGGGCGGAAACCAATTTTGACTGGACTAGAATACATTATTTTTGTTGCACTTAAAGCCTCTTTTTTTGTAAGACTCAAAATGCTAAAAACCTATCTGCAACAAATAATAAATTAAATACATGGTTTAAAATAATTTATAACATTTGATTTGTTAAGTAAAATATCACAAAGCACCATTCGTTTTAGAGTAAATTGGATATATGTTACATACCACATTTGATGCAAAATACCTTTGACGTCTCGAACAGTTTGTTGCATGTAAATGGTACTTGCTTGTAGAAATAATTATTACTAACCCGAAAGTAAAGGTAGACAAAATGGTCTTCTCATATTTGGATCAGCGCCGTTTTGGAGAAGAAATGATGCTATTGCTTCATCTCGAATATCTATTATTGAAATTGAAAGAGGAGTCCTTGAATATACATCTATAGCGTTTACATCAGCTCTATAATTAACGAAGAGTCGTACCAACGGCATGTTTCTATTCATCACTGCTTGGTGCAAGATGGTTACGTCATTCCTATAACGCATTCAAACATTTTATATTGTTTATTATATCTCCCACATTTTTTAATATTAAATTAGTCAAAAAGAGACAAACCCTCTTTATAAATTCTGTCTTATAAATTGAAGTCATTGTGAAAATAAACAAGAATATTTAAATATAATATTTTGGGAACAAATTTTCAATCAATTCTCTTTATATGTGAAAGGTTATATACATTTTTTATGTCAATGTATCTAGAAATTTTGTACTATGTGTTCATTTAAGAATAAACCCATCATCTCGAAAAAAGTTTCAAAGAGTTAAAAAATTCCACGATGCTATTTATATCGTAAAATTAGAGTTTGTTTCTGCAAGAAATAAAAACAATATGATAGAAGTGGATAAAATATTAAATACATTTGCAGAGAGCAATATAATACTAAAGACACCAACAGACCTTTTCAATCCATGATAATTTAACAGAAGCTGGTCGAAAAGAATTAACAACTTAAGAACGAGAAATTCAGAACATATTATAAGAGATTTTAGCTGTTTAAAAATTATCGAACTGTACTAAATATGTAACGTAATGTAAACTTACAATATAAATATAATATTCAAGCATAGGTAGTATAAATGTTGAACTTTTAATAATAGAATACTAAAACATTTTGTACCAAGAACATGCATTAACATCAGCATTATGTTTCAACAACAGTTCACATTTTGCATAATTACATCCTCTAGCTGCGTGATAAATGGCTGGGAAAGAAAGTAACCCACTGGCAACATTAACATTAATTCCTTCAATTGACAAGCAACGCTCGAGAAATTCTAAATCTCCGAGCATAGTTGCAATATGCAAAAGCGTTGTATTTATCGGATCTCCATAATTAACATCAACTCCTTTGTTCAAGCACTCCATAACACCTTTAAAATCACATAATCTTGCTGCGTGAAAATATTCTTTCAACAAATCTTCATTCATGAGGAAAAATGTTTCTCTTTCCTAAGTTGTATCACAATCTAACAATTACGAAAAAATATGATGAAAGCGAAATGTCATATCTTTCATTTTGTTTTTCTAAGTTTGGCGTCAATATTTAGAAAAATTCTGCCAACTTATACAAATATGTTAAATAGATTCCATTTGAATTGGTGGCTGAAACAACGTAGGACGTTATAAAGTGTAAATTGTGTATGAAACCTTTTTTGATGGGAGCACAACCAAATGCATATACATACATACATTCGGATTTGCTGGGAAAACTGGATCTGAGTGCCATATGCGACTGCAACTCTTTTGTATAGAGCGTGATTGAGTCATCTGCTATCATTTTCAACCCCACATAAATAGTGATCTTCAAGCTAGACTTTCCTTTTTTAGGGGAAATAAAATAGAGATCTTTGAAGTCAGTCTGTTCCATTTCAAAGATAATGAAAAGCTTGTATATCTTGGGTTTCACAATTACTGACTCCCAGTCATCGGAACAAGAGCCTTGGATCTTTTTAGCATGCTCAATAAGAACGAAGTCCTTGTCACGGGGCAAAGAATATGATCAAAATCTTCTAGTATATTTCAGTGAAATAATTTGATGATGTTCCAGTTGTGGTTCTAACCCATACAACGGTCAGTCCATAAAATCAGCTTTCTCTCTTTACTAATGGGTACAATATCGTATATTAAGGTGACATATTTTAATGTACATGAGTCAATTTCTTTGGGCTCACGGTTTGCTAAGCTTTCGTTCCATCAATAGCATGTTAAGCTGGTTTTTAATCATATTATGAATGCATAAATTGTCTCTCAAATATTAGCGTTGATAGTATAAGTCAGAGGGTGTTATCTGAAGAGTAAATAAGACTTGTTATAAGTCGACGAAAGTGTGACAGAATTTTCATTTTTAAAATCAACAGCAAAGGTTTTGTGAACCTGGTCAGCTCTGACGCAGTAAATACAACTTCCTTCTTCAATTCTTTTCCAATCTTCTTCATTGCTAGCTAGAGCCATAGTTTTGACGTCACTGCTTGCAAGTGTCAGGGAGGAATCGGAAACATAGTTTTAGGGAGTTGTTCCTCGGTAGTTGATATTTTTAGTTGATTTTTTCAAAGAAAGTTTCGATTGACCCTTTTAAGAATAGAGAACGCAACAAAATTCCATTCTCACTAAAACACAAAACAAATCCATATAAAAAAATAATTAATTACAAAAGTTTATTACAATGTATTTCCCTTTTTAGTTCTTGGATAATCATTACAATTTATCAAGAACGATTTTGATTTTAAATTTAAATTAAAAGAGTTTATAAAAGGACAATAGATGTCATTAGCAAAATGGCAATGACATCACATCTCATTCTTTTTAAATTAAAATTGGCCAAAATGCAACAACAACATAAAATTTTATAAAATATTTATCATTTGCTTTGTATTTTGAATTCATTTAAAATTTTGAGGTTTCTTGAAATTTCTATATTATCTTTATGTTGCCAATACTTTATAACCTAACTCTTACAAGTTATAATTATTTACATTTTGAAATGTCAAAAAGGTGAAAAAAGGGATTTTTAAATATGTGATTACAAGAAAATTTTAATGGCGAGTATGGATGAGTACCCCCAGTTTGTAAATAGGATTAGACCTGAGGAGATTGTACAAGAAGAGGTAAATATAATTTTAATCGTAAAATTTTTGATAAACTAATCGAGGGAATTTTTTAGCTCGTAGGTGAAGGAAGCTTCGGGAAGGTTTATAAAGGTAAATGGAGGAACCATGATGTCGCCATAAAAATAATTTCTACAAAAGAAGAGCAAAAAGCGTTCGAAGTAGAAGTCAAACAACTTTCACGAGTCAGTCATGTCAATATTATTAAATTGCATGGAGCATGTATTGAAGATTCGTTTATGTGTTTAGTCACAGAGTATGCAGAAGGGGGATCTCTATTTAATGTTTTACATAATTCGCCACATATACATTACACAGTAGCACATGCACTATCATGGCTGTATCAATGTGCTAAGGTGAGGAAAATCAGATGGTTTTGTCGCAAATCAAATGATGAAATAATAACCTTTCAATTTAACGAGTTAGAAAAACTACTTATCTTTTATGGTCTGTGTTTGACTCTATTAACCAAAAATAGTATTTTATCATTTAATAAGAAACGAACATTTTAAATAAATCAATTAATTTGATCATTTAATATATGACTTATACTAAATTCATAACGCATATAGATAAACCTGACCCTGAGAATGATGCATGTTTGTTAAATTCTACATGCCCAATGGGACCGTATGCAAAATCGGCTTAATGTGACTGGCAGCATGCCACTCCTTAGCATGTGCATCTCTTTGCATTATATATCGATTTCAATCAAATTTAGCACAGTTCTGGCTAAGTTTGTTTAATGTTGGGTTCAGATATTTACAGATCTTCAGATTCTTACCAAAACCATATGTAATGTAAGATTGTTTCCGATAAATGTCATAATTGATCCAAAACTAATATATGACCCGTTCTTATTCAATAAGTTAAACCACAAAATTACTGATGAGATTTATACATTTTAGGGAGTTGAATATTTACATGGAATGCAACCCAATCCATTAATTCACCGAGATTTGAAACCTCCGAATCTTCTATTAATAAATGGAGGAGCACATTTAAAAATCTGTGATTTTGGTACAGCTGTAGATAGAAGTACTTATATGACGAACAATAAAGGATCGGCTGCTTGGATGGCACCAGAAGTATTTGCATCTAATCGGTATACAGAAAAATGTGATGTGTATAGTTGGAGTATCATTTTATGGGAAGTTCTATCACGAAAAAAACCTTTTTATAATAAATCTAATGCATACCAAATTATGTGGGCTGTATATAAAGGAGAAAGGCCGGAACTTATGATTAACTGCCCACGAATAATTGAAGAATTAATGGTTAATTGTTGGGATAAGGATCCAAATGTGCGACCAAATATGAAACAGGCATGTTCAAATACAGCTTTTGTGTTTGTTTTTTAATTTACCTTAAAACTTAGTTTTATATAATTTGAAATAACTTAACCTTTTAATTTATTGAGATTTAAAACTTCCGAGACTCCTATTAATAAATGTAACATGCTGAATTTAATAGATTTTAGAAATTTTACTAAAACAGTTGCACTTATTATGATACGTGTAAGTAGCTTAAACAAATACTGGTTTATCTCGGGAACTTATTAAAATACATCTTCTACAATGATCATAGATATTTAATAATATAAACCACTGCTTCATCTTGTAGATCCTATTTTAGATACAGGAATTTGTCAAATAGTTTATTTTTGTGGGGATAATTATTGGATGGTTATATTAAAATAAGCATCTCATCATTATAAATCGTTCAAATTATTTATATATCTACAATAAATTTATATTTCCACTACTAATAATACATTTGGATTATTTCTAGATTGTGATAATTATGGAAAAACTGGTTTCAATATTTCCTGATGCTGAGAGACCAGTTGCTCGTCGGTTTGAAGAGGATGTTATTGACAATTTTGAAGAAGAAGAAATAGAAGATTTTATTGAAGAATTTCCTTTAAATGGTGAAAATACCAAAAGAATTTTTACATTACCTCAACCATCTCAAGACATGGCTCCTTTAAGTTTAGATATTAATCCTGTGAGTATTTTTTATTCTTATTAAATATCTAAGACTGGGTATTTAATTTGAAAGTCTTGCAGACTAATTTTTTTAGATTAATAGAAAGAATAATTAACACATTTTACAGAATACTTGGCAAGATGAATACAATGATTCAATGGAAATGGAACTGCACACAATGGCAGGGCTTGATAAAATGAAGCCGAAAAATTGTGAGTATTGGTGGAGGGATAATGGCTAAAGCTTTTTATAAAGGCAGTGAATACCAAAAGATATTTAAATTTGTGAGAAGTTTTTGCATGCTGAAGATATGACTTGCTTTTATAACGCTTTAAATATATATACGTATACTAATAAATCTTTAATAGTTGTATTGTGTCTAATTTAAATTTTTGCATTATACTAACAAGAAATCTAAAGGTAAGGAAATGCAGTTTTGTAAATTTTTTTTTACTTCCATTAAAATTACTTTGTCCTTGTACAAAGTAGTTTAATTGAATGTAAAATTAAATATGATTTTATCCAATATCTTTAAGAATACAAATAGCATCAAAATTGGTTTATAAGAGAGTAAATGTTTAAATTATCATTTTTCTACAGAGGTGCACATTTGCCAGATTTATTGATCTGTAAAGACTTTCTAAAGACAAATGTGAAATATTATTCATCAATGTAAAATTATATCTTTTCCCACTTTTATTGATCATTTTATATTAACTTAAGCAACTATAACAATATGAATATAAAATTGTGATTTCAAAATCAATGAATTTTGCTAAAGTATCATCTGCAGTATTTATGATTCAGTAACAAAACAACACTTCCCCTAAGTTTAGGAGATTTTGAAAGGCAAAGAAGAAATGTAGAGAATATTTTTTAAGTGTTCTCAAGGGTCTTTTATTTTTATAGCTTACCTATGTATATATGAAATTATGGAGGCAGGGAAGCCAAAAAACAAAAGACGAAATAAAGAAAATATTGTGCATGTCGTGTTAACTTCTGCTTGAAAACGTTTAGATTGTCCAGGTCAACTCTGGGTTATTTCTTTTTTGCCGATTCAGGCTGCCAAACAAATTGGATTCCTGCAATTTTTGGCAAAAATTTTCAAAATATCATAATTTGACGTAAATATAGTTTTCTTTTTAGAAATCGAATATGTCAAAATTTTGCGATTCTAGTTCACTCCGAGCGTTCGCATGGGAAAAACTATTCTTTATTAAATCGTAACTCCTAACCCATACCAACTGAAAAGGTCTAAGTGGGCTCAAAATGCTCTAAATATAATCTACTTTCCCAAGAAAAACAAAAATTTCTGGGGTCGAATAAGCTTGCCAAACGTATGCGATTTTGAAGTTATAAAATTATATATTCAAAAAGAGTAGATCCAAAAATTCGAATTTGTCCTCCAAACATTGTGTCACGGCGTATTGAAACCATTTTTTTTTTCAAATTTTTCGGCAAAATTCCTATCGATTTGGCTGCTTGCACGTCAATTTTTACGTCGATTAACTTTGATCAATCGTGATTTCAATCCAGTGGTAAATAAATATAAAGAAAAATGGTCGCAAATGATATGGATGTAATTATGTAACTTTATTCTTGAGAAGACTGTGACAAACAAATGAATGAACAATGATTTTAGTTGGGTTTCTTGTTTAGAAACACTGCGTTACTTTGTTATTGCGATTTTAAATAAATTAATATGACCTCTGTTTGCAACGATTTTTTGAGCATTTTAAAAACAAAATCTTGAAATAAGCCATAAGTAACCGATAAATGATGCAAACATCAAACCCATGACTACAATGTAGACAGTAGATTTCTAAAAGTGCAAAAAGAAAAAAAAAACATTTTTACTTTATGATTTATTGTTCGACCATGCCCCCTAGAGCACACGGTCGCCTCAATAATCAACAGAAAATGAATATTTTTAAAAATAAACTGTTATGAACTTGACACAAAAAAAAAACGCGCACGCTACGACCGCACACGTTCCTCTAAAAAAATTGCAACTGAAATTAGGCCTGTGCATGAGTCACACCAAGCCAATGCAACTGTAAGAAAAAAATAATCCCTCACGGATAAGAAACAAAAATAATCCCTGAACATTTCAGCAGTTCCAATTGTTGAGTCACAAATTGTAAAGCCAATGCCCCTGCGATCTCAAAATAAACACATCGCGAGCGCGATTTTTAACTGCACCTATTATGGCTGAAAATAGCATACCGATCAACACTAAGCAACGGAATTACATCAAATAATAATTTGTCAATTAGGAACTTCAAAATTGTTCAAAATGTGCGACCCAATTAAAAATCAAAAATATGATAAACAAGATGATTTTTGGAGAGGACTTATTCGAAAATACGAGGAGCGCAATACTCAACTGTTAAATGAAAAAATTTATTTGGAGGAATGTGTTACCGGACGCATTCCATGTTCATGTCCACCATTCCAAGAAGAGCAACCACGTATACCCCTGCCATGCTTCCCTAGCGATACATCCGTCTTCTCAATATTTGAAGAAGATATCGCACTTATAGACCGCATCAAAGAATTATCAAATAAAGAAAGGGAATTATTAAATGATATAAATGTGCTTAAAATCAAAGATAAACTCTATAGGGAAAGCGAAGAAGAAGGCTATAAACCAGAAGTTTCAGTTGAAAGCAGGGAACTTCAATTAATGAATCAGAAATTGGAGGAAGAAAATCGCAGAATTTGTGATGACATTGCAGATTTAAAATTAGAAATCCGGCACACCAAGGAAACTATAGAAGGTCCAATCGCACGTCAATTAGATAGAGAAAGAAGAAAAACCTTATTTCTCGAATCTGAGCTTGAGAAGCTTCAACAAGAAGATTGTACTTGTGATGGAGTGGCTGAAATAGAGTATCTTCGTTCCCAATTAGAAAAATGCAATAGAAACCTCAAAGATATGAGTGATATTAACAATAAACTCAAAGATGAATTCGATTTACTCTGTCACAAAATCAAAGAATTGCAGAATGAGTTAGTACAATCCAAAATTAATGAAGGAAGTACTTTAGTACAGTTAACTATTGAATTGGAAAAAAGTAAAAACCATACTGGTTTGTGTGACTGTTCATCTTTTACGACAACCGGAAGTTGTTATATGAATGGCGATATTTGTGGGGATGTTGCGAAAGAAAATGTTAAATTGATAATAGGAGAAAAACCTGATGAAGATCAACACAAGGGTTAAAAGCTACTCGCTTCTTCTTTAAATAGTGCAGTAGATACTTTTTTGGTTAATAAATTTTAGTGCCTTGTAAATCTAAATAATTAAAACTTTATGGAAAATTTCTTTGTCTTTAAATCTGTTTAAAAATGAGTAACTTCTTTTAACAGGATGACTACTTCGAAGATGACTAGATTTAATTTATTTTTAAAAAATCAGTAAAATATATATATTTTTACACATACTGTAATTTTTTTGTATTTTAGGTCCTTTTGTAGTCAGTATGTAACGTAATTTGTAATTTCGTTCAAATTAGGAATCCCATAAATCTAAAATATAAGTTTGGCCTTGTGGTATAAAAACAATCGTTAAAAACAAAGCAATCCACTGCTGGATAATCATTTGCCAAAAATTCATAATTAAAACGTTTGTTTTGCTATTAACGTTCTTTTTAATATCTTTATGCGACTTTAATGGGGCAAGACTTTGGTAAAAATAGTTAGTTTCTTTTTCAAGATTAAAATGAAATAACCGTGCCCCAACCTCCGTGCTGCCTGATTTTTCACATTTATTTTTTTTCTTCTCATCTGAAATGTATGATGTTAAGTCACAGTTATATAGTCTATAGGGAACGATTTTAGACTAGGCTGACTCAGCAGGGTAATTTTAGCGCGGTTTGTTTAGATATATGGTGTTATACTTTTGATACTTTCATTAGAAGGAGAATGAAAAAAAGGTCGATTAAACGTGTTTCCTTTGAAACTTACATCCTTTAAAATACTTCGTTTAAATCATATTTTTGGATGTGGGATTGGAAAAAAAAAGACGCGTGTGTGCTGTACAAATGTTTTCAGGGGATCACGTTGTTAGTAATCGAGCGCGCGCGCGTTGTTTCCTCAGAGTTTCAAAGCAATGATGTGAGTCGTAGTGCAGCAAGCCGACAGATCTGTTTTAATTATGTGATTGAATTAACCCCGCGAACAATTAAATATTGTGTTTACAAAAATAAAAGAAATTCCAGAAATGTGTGACTCATCCACCGTTGGTATCTTCACGTCGCGCGAGACAAGAAGAAGTTGGATTATTTTCAAAGAGACTAAGACTGAAAAGGGTATTTAATGCATGATTCATTTATTAAAACTTTACTTACACTTATTGTGATTGAAGAAGTTTTCTTTTCCTATCACAAACAACAAGTTAAAAGATCAAATAAAAACAAAGGTTTATGGAAGAAAAAAAAAACATTTATTACATCTTCAAACAATCTATTGATACAACTCTTACAATTGTTCCGAAAACTTTAGCTTCATCAGGTAGTTGAATGGACAATTAAAATTATAAACATTGTTTAAACCATATCGTGCTTATACAATGTTTCTAATTTTATTATATTGATGAAGCCACGGTGTGGTATAACAATTGTAGTTGAATCAACATATTAATCGAAAATATCGTAAATGTTTTCAAATACTAAATTTTGGAGGTCATTATTTTGGGACATTATGTTAACAAAGTTGATAAGTGAAGGATGATTTGTTCATGTTACATTTTTCCTTTCTCAAATGTTTGAAAAAGCAAAGAACTTTACCAAAACTGATAACGGCTACATATCAATAAAACGACACAAAACAAAGAAATTGTGTTTCATTTATCACTATAATAAGTATTTTTTTTTTAATCTTGAGTGAGCTCCACTCGTCTTTCCGCACACTATATATTAATAAATTGGTAAAATATTTATTTAGTCATAATGTAAATTAGTTGATCCTTAATTAGATAAAATTTAAAGAAAATCAGAAATGGCTTGCACTCGACGTTCCAAGTGTTATGTTTTTTTGTGGTGTAACCTGTGAGCGCGCAAACATTTATTCCGCGATCAACGTCATAATATATTTTATTGCAAATATCTTGGTTAATTTTGAAGATAAATTAATGAAACAAAAAGCGTTGTTCTCGAGATAAAATATACTTTCTATAAATGGAAAAAAATAGTGTGCCATTCTTTAAAAAATAAAAGTTGATGTCACTTCCGGCAAAACCGGAAATACGATTTTTCCCAAATTAACTAGCTATCTTCATTTTATGGTCTATAAATATGCATACATAGACACATGAAAGCATCATCGCGAAAATATCCAAAATGTGTTTGGGGAACCTCAAAATACTCTAAATTTTCGATAAGTCATCATCGATTCCTCAATCGTGTATTTAAAAAAGTAAAATTGGTATAAGGAAAACACAAAAATATGTTTGTTAAAAAATTAATAGCAATCATAAAATAACGTTACCTTTCCAAAAACTGCAATTATAGCTTGTTATTGCATATAAAATTTTGAATTCGAAACAAAAATGAACTCGTTAAAACATGTTTTTTAGCAAATAAATCATATTCTTATTATATTTTTATGAAATATGTAATTCATGTTTCTTAGTACTTAGTTTTAAATTTTCCTAATTTATTGCGTACCATTTAATTTTTTATAAACATTGCATAAGTTGCAATAGTTTTACAATAATGAGAACATTGTCAAGTAATAACCAATAAAAATAGATAAGTTGTTAAAAGACTTGACTGTTAAAACAAAGTAAGTTCGGGTGAAAACATCAAACTTACGGATTTTTGAGTTATTATGAAGTCATCGACATAGATGTCTTTTATTCATGAGGGAAATTCTCTGTTAATATTTCAATTGTAAAGTGCAACTAGTAGTATTTTACAAACTATTCAAACACAAATTCCTATTTTAATGTTGATACATTTCAATAAATTAAATTAACAAAAAATTAATAAAATATCTAAAAATAATGTTGCTCTTCTTTGCCTAAAATTTTGACAGATATATCTGCCATGATTTTAGTAGTAACTAATGCTTTTTACATTTGGTAACTTTTTACTGGCCTAGACCTGTAATTAAATTGTTCCCGGACGATTTATGATACTGGAAAAGCACTGAATCTGACTGCAGACTCAAAAATGATTAAATAGTGATTTTTATTATCAAATTGAGAATTTTCTAAAAGATTTGTTTGATTATAATAACAAACCATGTAATAATTTTCATTACTATCAATAATTTTAGTAAAGTAGTTCTAATTTAACGCTGATTTAGGATAACTCACTACATTTGTTGATTATTTTAAAACAAGTGACCACTTGTCGTACATTTTCGTAGAGAAAATTGTTATATCCATAATATTAAGTAATATTTGTATACAAGCATTAAAAAATATGTCTTTGGACAAATATTGAATTTTATAGCTAATAATATGTATGAAAATTGCATTTTTATATTCTACATGTAATAGGCAAAAAAGAAAGTTAAAGATTTATTTTTTAATCTGGTATAAATAACAAATGTTATTGATGTTACGCTTATTTCTACAGTATAGTGAATAATCAAATGTACCATTAAGTGTAGGTACTTAATAAAATTGATTTTTATCTAAAAGTGAAGGTATAAATAGAACCGCACACCCGGCTGAGCGTTCCCTCTTAATTTATTGCACGGTTAGTCATAATCAACAACGTTAACAATGTTTTCATCTGATTTTTGGAGAGTCGCCCGAAACTATCCGAATTTACTCCTTACCAACTGTATGCTCCATCGCCATGTGTGACTAATAATGACTAACGATTAACACGGCATTCCTTTTGCTATTTAGAAAAAGTGCATGTTTATTTCTTATTAATATTGAACTTGATTCAGATTAAATTGCAAGAAGGTGATTAGGGTTTGTACTTCTAAATTCTTGGGAAATCATGGAATTTTGAAAGTTGGGGATCCCGTGAATATTTTCAGAGTTAATATTTTATTTTTCTACGCGATTAAAAAATAAACTTGGAGTGATATAAATAAGCGTAAGAAGAGCAATAAAGTTTAATTATGTTATAATGTCAACCAGTGAGTTGTTATTGTAATCAGGATTAAAGTAAAAGGAGAAAAGAATGTATACCTATCCCGAAACCGCACAATATATCCATCTTCTGACAATTTATCACATGTTTCCTTTATTATATTTAAGAATTTCAATTTTTCCATTTTAATATTAATCTGTGATCAATTTTTAAATTAAAGAACTTACGTTTTAAGTTTTTATTTTCATGTAGCATTCTATAGCAAAACTTTTCAAAAACGATGTTAATTGTATTTGTTTCTTAGGTGCTTCCAATATTCAAGAGAGAGCCCAAGCTAATGATCCTGATCTAGAAAATATGCACCTGCTACTAGATGAAGAATTGCGACCATCGACACCCGATAAAAACGACCCAAGAAGTATGGAGTTGTTTGAAAATCACAAACAGTTGGCACAAGAATATCTAAAAGTAAGTAAAGATGAAACGCAAAAGAGGAAAAATCTGGTATAGTATGATTAAATCTTGATAATTTATTGTGTTGATCATGAATTTTAAATAATAATCTATAACATACATATTTTTTGTTTGAATATTCATCACTTATTGAATTCATAAAATCTACTTATTAATTTTTCTAGATTTTATAAAACTGTTTTTATATTTTGTGTCATGTTTTACTTAAAAACTCTCAAATATTCGTTTAGTGCAAGACGTTTCTGCTATTTTTTATTTGAGTTAATTAAAATCAAAACATTTTTTTCGATCTACCTACATTATAGAATACAACTATCAATAGTTACGGTTATAGTATAATGATGTCACAGGCACACAAAAAAATTCAATTTCCATAGTAAAAGATGGCATATCATACTGTTTACTTACTTACTTAAAAACGACATTACAGTATTATAATTGTTGTAAAAGCATATGAGACATTTCCTCCAATGTGGGATATTTCGTAGTTTTTTTTAAATCATCATTTGGATTATACGAATAATTTTACATAAAAGTATCTTGATAGTATTTTTGCTTGCAAAAAAAAAATAGATTTGAATTTTTTTGTATATAAAATTAAGGAAATCCAGATATTTTTGGTAGCCCGAATCGTAAAAAGAAAAAAGATCGAAACCCAGAGTTGATCTGTGTGACCTAAACATTTTTGCACGGAATTAGCACAATTTAGTTAATGTTGTAATTATAATACAATTAATAATATTTAAGTAAGTGTAATAAACAAAGTTCTTTTTAAAGTAATGTGGCATTTGGTCTATTTTAGGCTTTATCTTAATCACTCTTTATTTTTAACCCATATTTACAATATTAAAACGATCCCTTTTGTTTAAATATTTTATTGTTTTAGGTACAAACAGAACTTGTATACCAACAACAGAAACGCGAAAGACTTCAAGCAGCGCAAAGTGAAGAAAAACAAAAACATCGTCAAACAATAGAACAGTTGCAGAGTGAAAAAGAAGGACTTATATTATTGAGGGGGAACTTGCTTAAACAAAAACAAACTATTCGCAAAATGAATGCCGGACAAAGAAGGCCACAATCAGATGATTGGGAGATTTTACAAAGAGAGTGAACTCTAAATATAGTGATAAATTACTATTAATAAAATAAGAATCTTTTAAATTAAAAAATAAAAGTATGAGATTGCAAGAAGTTACTTCTACATGATATTTGTAATCAAACTTTGAAGAATTGAAATATATTTCAATTAAAAAAATCTCATACTTCCTTAAACTTTTTTATTAAAATTTTGAAGTTGCTTTGTAGAGATACCTTCATTGAATTTTTAAATATGAACTATTTTTGCTCATGATTTAAATTTTCATTTGTAATTTGTACATGATTGTTTTAGTAACTTGTATTTTTAATTAAATTATTCTTTATAATATAAAAAAATAATATAAGTTCCAACACTTTTGTATGTGTGAATATGTTCCTAGGATTTTAAAAATATTGATCAAGTGCGGAGTTTTTTAAACTGTGTTGTGTTATATTTTATGTATTTAATTATTTTACGAATTTTGCATATAATAATTTTTAATCAAATAAATAAAATAAAATAATTTGGCTCTTAAAAAATTGACTTCTATTTATACAGCTCTTTAGGCTTACTAATGCATGAGTTAAATTGTTGTAATCATGGAAATCTTATTTATTGGTAAACCCTCTCTTATTCTGCAAGTTTTATTGTTCATTTCTTGACTGTAATTCATAGTTTTAACCTCCTCTTCTCTTTCACTTCTGAAGGTGAAACTAAGTATTTGCCGATCTACTATTTATGCTTAAATTAGCTCTCATAATAGACTATGAGCCACTAACACTATTTTTTCAGTGTTTTCTAATCGTCTGGCGATTTGACTGCTTACAAAGCCTACATCAGAGATGTCTTATACAAAAATTTTATTTTCATTTTTATACAAGAGAAAGTAATAATAATTTATAAGAAAAAAAAATTATTTTTAAGAAAAATGGGATTTTTAAAAATATGTAGTTTTTCACAGACAATGCAATTTTGCAAGCAAAATGTGATTATTTAAGGAAAATACGATTGCTCAAGGAGTTATGTTGCATTACTCAAGAGAAATTCGATTTTTCAAGGAAGAAATGAAATAAATGAAAGAATTTTAGATAATTTTTGGAAGTTTGAAAGTCGAAAAAGTCCAAACACTGAATGTTGATCGAAATTAAAAAAATATGAACATTAAAGAAATGTGAAAATTAAAAGATAAATAAAAAAATTAAGAAAACAAAAATTATAAGAAAAATTAGAATAAAATTATAGCTTAAAAATGGAGGGAAGATATTAAACAAAAATAGAAAATTTAAGAAACTTTCTATAAAAACATGCATGAAGAAAATTTATCTAAGATTGCCAATAATGAAACATTGATTTTTTAGGTTTCTTCTACTTTCCAACCATTTGAATTTTATTAAAATAGCTAAATGTTTGACCCTTAAAATTTGTAATTTTCTACTTTTCTAATTGTAATTTATTTCACAAAACTTTTTGCCACTTTTTTAGAAATTACTTGTACAATAATCTTGCATATTCTGATAGAATTTGGGAAACCCATGATTTCCCTTGCATCTCCTCCAACTTTTATGAATTTTTATGGAATTTTGCATATTTTAATAGATTTGTGATAATTTTTATATAATAAGTGAGTGATTTTCTGTAAAATCCTGGATGGTTTCTGTAAGTTTTGAAAAAATTTGCTTTATTTTACAGTTTCAAAAGAGATTCATTAGGTTTTAACAAATTCAAGCTTTTCGAATATTGAAGTGTTTTGAAAGAATTTTTTAATTGATTTTTCGATTTCAATAAATTTAACAATTTTTAAGATTTTCGTAATAAAAATTAAAAAATTGAATCGTTTTTAAATTTTTCAAAAGCGGAGAGGATAATATATAATATAGTAAACTTTATTATCGGCCAAGATGGCTTCTAAATTCATTACACTCAAGCATGCGCAAACTGATTGTTTATTATTTTATTGTGTGACAAACTTGGTCGAAAATGCCGGGTACAATTATTGAAAATTTAAGTGGCCGAAAGCTCAGTGTTTTAGTAGTTCTTTTTCTTCTCGGCGAAATAGTGTGTTTTCTAATTGGTGGATTAATCGCACCTTCCCCAGCCAGCACCCTTACAATCCTTTCTACAGTCTGTATAGACAACCAACCTGAAAACAAAACCCTCAACAAATGGTTTACTAAAGATAATTGTGATAATGTACAATTAGACAGCTTACTAACAAGCCATCCGAATATAACAGATAAGAATTTGGTGTTTGTTATGCCTATGCCACCTACTCAACCCCGAAATGAATTTTCACGATGGCATCAAAACTTGGTGGGTGTTCTACAAATAGATCTGGATTACCGCAACAATTCTCCTCCGGATTCCCTTGTTGAGCTCACATTAAATTCACGATTAGCCTACAGGAATAAAGAGGATAAACACTGGAAATTCCACAGTGAAGCTGAAGAAAAACGTTTAATGGATTGTAAGGTAGTGCAAAAAGAAAACAATAAATATGTTGATGGTTGTTCTACTGTGCCGTTATTTGAGTTGGGATCATTACATCATGATTATTACTTGCTGAATATGCGACTGCCAACGGATCGTTCCAAAAATAATTTAGGAATGGTGACAGATATCTATTTACATGTAATTCATATGAATGGTGGATTTACGATAGTATGGACGAGTTTAAAAACAGTTTTTTTCCCTCTACTACTTGGAATTATGATATGGTTTTGGAACCGTGTTCATATGTTAGATCGTACCCCAGTTTTATTAGAATACATGTTAATTTCCCTTGGAGGTGCATTGCTTTTCTTAGATCTTCCTGTTGAATACCTAACATTGTATTTTGATATGCCATACATGCTATTATTAAGCGATGTCCGTCAAGGAATCTTTTATGCAATGTTACTTTCATTTTGGTTAATTTTTGCAGGAGAACATATGCTTATTAATGATAAAGGTGATAAAAACACCCTTCGTGCTTACTGGAAACATTTAAGCGCAATTATTACCGGTTGCACTTCTCTCTTAATATTTGATTTGTGCGAAAGAGGTACACAATTACGCAATCCGTTTTACTCGATTTGGGTTACACCACTTGGAACCAATCTAGCACTCTCATTTATAATTTTAGCAGGAATTTCTGCTGGAATTTATTTCCTTTTCTTATGCTACATGGTCTGGCGTGTTTTTAAAAATATCAGTATTAAACGTACGGTTCTTCCAAATATGTCATCGGCACGTCGTTTGCATTATGAAGGAATTATTTATCGTTTTAACTTCTTGATGTTAACAACTTTAATTTGTGCGGCTGTTACAATTATTTCATTCATTTTAAGTCAAGTGAATGAAGGACAACATAAATGGGATGATAATCTTGAACATATTGAATTGTCTTCTGCAATTTTCACAGGGGTATACGGAATGTGGAATATTTATATAATGGCTATGTTAATTTTATATGCTCCCAGTCATAAACAATGGCCTTCAGAACCAATTTGTGGTGAGAATGCGGAGGAAGTTGAGTTTAATCGTTTACCAATGGATTCCAGTCCAAATGAAATATCTTCCTTGACTTCCTTTGCCAGTAAAGCTAATTTAGATTAAGTTTTAGATCATAAGAATGTAATTGAATCAAAAGAAAGCTCTAAATGTCTTGAATTTTCTTTTAATCGATGTGATTTATCGCAATATTATCCAGTATTATACATGTAGTGATCGTTTTTTAATACCCTTATTTATTTAAAATGTTTTTTAAACTTTTTGTATGAGAACATACCTATTTACTTAATAAAGGTTTTTGTAGATAACAGGTTTGTTTTATTGTTGCGGGTGTGAGAAATATTTGTTTTAGGTATGTTGACAAAACATTAAATCTGAAACATTTAACTAAAATTCATTCTCTTCTATATTTTTCATTTTATTTTTTAATGTAAGATGAATTGATTATTTTAAACATGAATTATATACAAGCTAATTTCAATTGGGCAAGATATAACAAACATAAAGTCATCTTTTTTGTTAGATTGAAATTTTGCAAATGTTCAGTATCGTAAAATATGACGATTACCAACATTTCACAGACTAAAAGAAGAAATGTTTATTAAAGCAATTACGTTGATGAAAAAATGACAAAGCAGTTATAACTTCGGAATTTAAAAAATTAGAAAGAGAGTATTTCTAATGCTGTGAAAGAAGAATAAAAATTAGGTCCACGTCGTCTCACTAGAGGATAATTTTAATGCACTCCCCATCTTTGTAATAAGAATTGGAAGATGAATTGATGTGGAAAGACACCCCGCAGAATGGATTTTCAAGCTTTTTGTAATGAAAATTAAATACAAATTTGATTTAAATCCATTTGTTTTTTTTTATAATGATCCAAGTTCACTCAGATTTAAAAAATATGCAAAGAAAAATTGGAAAATTGCAGTAAATCAAGAAAAATAACAAACAAATCGTGAAAGAACCTGATTTTTTATGTTTCTTTGAATGCAATGGAAAATTTTCAGACAAATTTTAAAATTTTTGTAAATTTTCAAGTGACTATTTTTAGAAATGAATTTTTTTTAAACAGTTTAAGGCACAAAAAGTTCCGATAGTTTTTAAAAAAATTTTTAAACAATTTTGACTATTTTGCCAATATTTTAAGTTAAAATATAAAAATAAGTTTCTGACTCGAATAAAAATAAGGAAAAAACCAGAGGCCTCACTTAGCTTATGGCTAGTTAGCGAGTTCAAGGACTAAAATGTAGGGAATAATCATAGTTTAGGATACTGAACGCGTGTGGAAATTTTCAGTCCAATCCGATACAGTAATGGACCTTATTTTTGCTATGTGGAATTGCCCTACACAAAAAATTAATTTACTTGCAGATAATTTTTTCTTGCCTGTTTATCAAAGATGTTTTTTTGTAAAAATAAGTTATTCAAATCTGCCCACAATTATTTTAAATAAAATCAGTATTTTGTAGACAGTGTAATTAATTTTTTAATTAAAACCTGGTAAATTTTTAGAAAGTTATTTTTATGTTAAAATGCTTCAGATATATTTAAAAAAGGAGGAAACCCTATAGAGTTTTATTACAAAAATATTTTAATGTAAATGTAATTTTGTTTTATTGCTGCAATAGCAAACTTTAATTACCTTTTTAATATAAAAGACATTAATTTATGGAGCTTTTATTAAAATTGTTTCTTAAAGAAGAATATTACTTTGGAATAATTTTCATAGATTTTGAATGAAAAACAGTTTATTACGTTGATATACTATTAAAATTAATTTTTGTGTAGGAGCTAAAATATTAAATTAGTTTCATCTTTTTTTAGAACGGGATGAGAACAACAAGTAAGTCTCAAAGCTTGTAGTCCATGGCCGTATTTACCAGGAATTAATCTTCTGTCTTGGAAAAGTCTTATAGTCCGGGATATGGGTTGGGATTTTCCCATTTATATTTGATAACGAATATGTACAAAGAAATCTAAAATAATACTATTGATATTTCTCTTTTAAAGGAAAAATTTTAAATTTGAAAAATCTCTTTGAACGTAACGAGAACGATCCTCGCAACTCGGACCAAATTATCCAACTCGCAATTCCCAGAAGAGATAAGTTCCAATCACAGAACATATAACTTTTTAATTAAAAACTACTTTCGTATGTAACTGATAGCTGCATATTAATCACGCCCAGAAAAATAAATAGTGTCATAACATCAAAAAGTATAGCATTAGGTCTTATATCTTTTTTCTTGCTTTTTTGCTCTCTTCACAACTAGAATTCTGTGTTAACGGCAGCCGACATCAAACCCTAAGCTTACTTTTTGATGCTCTATCAGAATCGGAAATCAGAATTTGAAAATTCTTAAACACAAAAAAATTATAGACCCACAGACGCAGTTATTCTCCATAGTCATAATAAAAAATATCAATTTAGTGCCTAAGTAACGAAATATCTGTATATGTTATGTTGATTAAGTTTGACGTAAAATCAAAATAAAAAGAAGAGAAATGTACTTCACTGCGTAGCCCAGAATTTGTTAGTTTCTATGGTTGAATAAATCGTTCATGGATCAACTTTCGTCTTATAGTACTAGGAAAATGAGTATACTACTTCATTGCTTAGTTATGAACTTCTTCGTTTATGTGCTTACATAAATCAGACTTGTGCCTTCATAATACTAGGAGGTAGGACTAGACCTTCTAGGTTTGTGTGATTTGCGTCAATGGTTTTATAAACACCTCCGCTCTAATAATGATAGATGCAGCTAAGGATTTTATAATTTATGATGTTAGCATAAAACAACATCTGTTCTGACATTTATGTTGATAAATTCAGGAAAAGCTTGGTCACCTGTTGTGATAATTTTTCAATTATCCAATTAATAGAAACGGATCCCTCCATGTACAAACATTGCTAGTACTCGAGTTATTTTTTAGTTTTTTATTTCCATTAACGACGGATATTTCTGGTAATATAATAAAAAGTTGACAGATTTAACAAAAAAATCATTTCTTTCAGGTTCTAACTAAAAATTTTCTTTAACTCTAATATTTTGGAAATTATGTAAACACACTTTATATTTTTAAATTCGTTTATAAACAGAACTTATAAAATATAATAAATTCAATTTTAGTCACTTGCTTCTAATAACATTTTGTACTAGAAATCGTAAAATAATGAGATTATTACGTTACTAGTAATAAAATTACAATTATTAGATACTCTTCGGTAATAATAATATTATTATGCACATAAAAAATACATAATTCAAATAAGCAAAATAAAAATATAGATGTAAGATAATTCGCGTAAATGTGACCAGCATAATAATAATAATATCAAGGTCCTATAATATATTAATATCGAATCTCATTACTAATAAAATATGAGCTTAACGTCTTAGTTTTAATATTTTAAAATTAATGAGTTTGCATAGGACGCGCTTAGATGTACCTAGAGCGTTTCCTCATTTCATCAGTCACGTCTCTCTCACGATATGTTTGATGACCTAAAGCTAACAAAATCAAATAAAACTCAGAAATCACTGCACGAGTCCGGGGTAGAGGGACTGTCGAGATTACTGGACGAACTTCCTATACTTTCGCATGCCTCTAGGAATAATTCCGGATTTACCATTTCCATTACCCTCCAGGCGAGGGTTTTTCCTAAAAAAAAAACTTATAAATCAGGGATTTGTTAGGGAGTAACATCCACGTACCTATAATCACACTGTCCTTAATTGTTTCTGATTCCTCGCAGTAATGTAAAACTGCTTTCCGCAAATTTTCGCATTTGCATTGATCTGCAAGAAGGAGAATGTTTGCGATGTTGTTTGGGGTCAAGCTATCCATTAGGGAGCGTTCGCATAAGGCTTGTAAACCCGGAATGCAGAATTTTACTGAGAGAGGAAGTAATCTATTTGCTTGACTATCAATGCAATCTACTTTGTCCGTGTACATGTACCTAAGAAGTTCCTTTACTAAGCTAAAACCGACTTCTTTGAGATCCAGTTTATATTTCATGTTCTATAAAAAAAAGAGAAAGGTTAATTTTTTTTACTTGTATATATGTACGTGTTATTAAAATTGCTTTTATTATTAATTATTAAAAAAATTATTTTGCAATCTTCTAAAATCTTCATATGTTCTTCCAACTAGCTCGTTCTTTTTTTTTTTAGCTGAGTTATATAGGCAGTAGCAAGATTTTGATGACAACATACGCGAAAAATATGTTTAGCTACATATTTAATTTATATCACTGTACTTAAAGGTTAGAAATAAAAATCATAAAATTTTGAATGAATCAATTACCTTCCGATCTTCATCTTTGTAAGGCATCAACATGACTGCAAGCATTGGACTTCTTGCTTTAATTACTAAGCTATTACCAACTAAAACATTATTGTTATTTTCTTCCAATCTATTCGTGTCTTCATTAATTGGATCCGGTCCACATTCAATTAAAGTGTCAACATATTCATCTGAAGTTTTTTGTAAAATTCTCGCCATATCTTGTGATAAACTATGCTTTTCTTCGTCTGATTGCACAATTTGTATTTTTACCATAATACTAACATCTTTCGCTGCAATACAAAGATGAATAAGTAGCATTGATTTTATATTTTTGTAATTTTAAAGATAATAATTATATTGATGTGAATTTTTTTAAGAAACTTACCATTATCTATGTGTCTTTCCAAAATTCCAAGACTTTTATAACCTATCGAAAGCATTTCTTGTGTATTTTGTAAATTCAATACAACATTTGAGATTGCACAGCACTCCCAGTGTTTAATAGTTGCATCCCATACTCCAAATTGAAAACGAATTCTAGCTTGTCTAGTTTCGTCGGTTTGACATCCAGTTTCCGATAAACATATGACTACTGGGCTCGATACTTTTTTGCCATTCGGCCCTTAAGATAAAAAAAGAAAACAAACTTTATGAAGAAACAGTCGTATTAATCTAAAAATCATTTGATTCATTTATATTGGATGCTTTTTATCAATGAATAATTTTATTCCATTCTTAAACTTGTAAATGTGTATCTAATTTATGCAAAAGAAAAAGTGGCCAGAAAACAAATGTTACCAAAGATACGTATACAGCTAAGGTGGGTCGAAAATACCAACGATTTTGGATTTTAATTGAAGGTCCTTTTAAAAGAAATTGAAGCAGCAAATTAATAAAATTATTATTTACAAAATTGTGGTTTGAAGAATTTAAAGATTAAGAAATTTCTGTACAAACAACTATAGGAATTGGAGAATTTTATAAAGTTTTATTTAAAAAATGTTTGTTAAGTTTTAAGAAATTAATAAATTAACTGTCACATTCAACACCAAATTAGTTTTTATATCTTGACACTATCTAATCTGCTTTGTATACAGTCATTTGTTTCAACACATATTTACCTTTCCAAAATCTGATAGAAATATTCCAAAACGTTGTTAATCCATTTACTGAGCACCTAAATACCGGACTATCTACGCTTTCCCTCTTTGAAATAGTTCTCTTGAATTTTCGTATTTTCCAAATTTTCTTGAAAACTATTTCAGATGTCTGTGGAACTTCAAGCTCTTCAGAAATATGTCCAACCGTCGAATCATCACGATCTTTTTTGGATCTTCGAGTTTTAATTCGATTGGACATCTTCGGATCTAATGAAAAATTTAAATTATTGTGAAAGTGAAAATATAAACAATTTTCGAACATTTATATTTTTTTATATATTGATATTTAAATCATCGTAAATCAAGACAAAAAATTTTATAAGGAAATAAAGTTGATTTGTTCTTAATAATTGTGGATCAATCAGTTGGAAATTTTTTAATATAGCATTAACAGAATATTCAAAAAAATGGGAACAATCTCAGAAATAAAGATACATTATTTTCAATTTAATTTGTGAATATAGAGATATTTCAAATGCAATTACTTCTGCATACGTTATTTTTCGCATAACTACAGTTCCAAGTATTACTGCCATTTCGGACAGTTCATTCAATTTTATTAATAGTTTCTTTACACATTTTCTCATTGAAAATTCTGGGTACATACATTTAAAGAATGAATTCATTTGAAAAAGTTTTTTGCCTACTTTCTGCAAACGCAAATCTTTTGTAACTCAAGTCGCCAATAAGTTGCTTAACTTCCAATTTAATGCAATGGAATGCGATGCACGGTGCAACTCAATTGGCTGATTGGTAATGGATTGCGAAATTTTCTTGCATTGCAAAGGAAATGAGCATTGAAATTTTCGTATTTATGAATGTATTCATTCCTAAACCTTTTTATCTTCCTTTTCATTGATAAATCTTGATCAGGTTTATAAATTATATTACTCATAGTAATTCTTTTTTGTCAGTCTTTCAGCATCGTGCTTTTCATACACTGGATAACAGGTTCGGTCCCCAGATAGAATCATCAGGAATTGATTTTTAGTTTTATTTTCTATAATTAAAATATCGATATAAAACCATTGTAGTTAGTTCCTAATTATTAAGAAGAAAATATTTCTCTTTCGCTTCTCCTTTATTTATAATTGTACATTAAGTTTCGTTTATATTTCCTAGTTTTCATAAATTATACTAGATAGAACATCATAAATTGCTAGTTCAAAATTAATACAAGAATGTAGAGAATTTCATAAAGTGCTAATATACAAAACTTTAATTGTCGCTCTGAACTACTTAATTGTTCGCATTTAATAAATACGCATTTTCAAAAAAGACAAAAACCATTCTGGTGGTGTATTTATAGTTCGCAAGGGCACAACGCGCAATATAAACAAACAAGAATAATTGCACATTTTCCATGCTTACGTAAGTGTGAGTAAACCTTGTGTTTCAATGCCTGCATTTCCTAAGGGATCTGTGCCCTGAATTTTCACTTATAATTAAAAAATTTCCACTAAAATTTCCTTTGGAAAATTGTTACGTCTTGCACAACTAATTTCACTTTTGTGCCGGGTCGGGTGCAACGTCAAATTTTAGATTAGTGCGCGCGTCCCCCCTCCCTCTTGGAAACATTTGAAGGGCACTTTTAATTTAAAATTGTGATAAACTGATAAATGTTCTGATCAACGCTAAAGTTTCCGTTTGAGAATGGATCCGGAATTTCATTTTGTTTATTTTTGTTTGTGTGGGAAGGCGATTATTTTTGACCGGACAGAGGAATTTATTTAAATAAACAATGGTTATCCAATTCTCTTGTCCAATTCTCAATAAAAGATAAAATGGATTTAGTTTTCTAATAAAATATTTATAAGTACCGCATTACGAGGATAGGTTCTAACGGGATAAATACGCTGAAAGAGGATAAAAACGTCATGTATCATATAGTTTCAGAAAGCATTGCATATTGAATTCAGTGCTCCGTGAAAATAACAGAGCTAGCTGGGTAACACATGAGTAAATCACGATATGATATGTACATTTTCTTTTCGGAAAACACACAGGAAAAAGTTCACACATAATAATTTAATAGAAAATACCACGTTTTAATCATTTAAATTTAAAAAAAAAGTTATTCTTCTATTTTGGGATATTGGACCTTTAGATAGGGCCTCGAAGCCGACTACCATGACATTAGAAAAGTGATGAGAAAACAAAATTCCGTTTTGGGATAGGACTAATTAAAAAATGACGATGAATATAAAAAAGAAAATAAATGAAAAAGAACAAATTGCGCTATTTAATTTTTGAAATATAAAATAATTGAATTATAGTGAAAAATTAATTAAAATTCTGTTTACGCAGGAAAACAAGATAAAACTGAAACAATTGCATTTTTAATTTTTTAAATTTTTGTTACCCGTATTAGCGTTGTTATGAATACATATTGTGCTCCTGTTAATTCCGTTTCTATGGAAACGAATTAAATGTTGCCTGGTAAACTAACTTCATTTTTCTATATTTACAACAAAACTTTTAAGCATAAAAAAATAACACGGTCATGCGAGATCATATACGTGTATAATGCAATAATAAGATTGAATATTATAATATTTTTGCACAGTTAATAAAGTGTTACAATAAACTGAATAATAATAATAATAATCATAAATAATATTAAATTATTGTTTTACATATTAATTTGTTTACACAAAAGTATTGCACATTTCAATCTGTTTTAATGCATAAGCACAACAACTTTAATGTAAAAATTCCTATACAAATTAATGAACTTAATTTTTAAAAATAAAAACGTTAATTACTTTTTTTGAATAAATTACTAAAACTAATTAAAAGTAAAATAAATAACTCACCGAAATTTAATTCGCAAATGCTGTTGATAACATACAAAGTCTTCAATATCTAACAAAACTAAATAAAACAAGTGATACTGTAGGGGTTGGTCGCTTTTATTAAAGTTGATATTTGCGTTTTGTTAGTGATTCCAATTGTTATGGATTTGCTTGTGTAAAAATGTGTTTTGTACCAAACGCAGACATTGAATGAATCGCATTTCGCTTGCATTTATAACGAATAATACGAGATTAAAAACTTGCACTTGCACACGTGCGACCTTGGTAATTAACATATTGTAATATTTTTGTATTTAATCAAATTTTGGACTGTACTATAAATCTAATCAGGTAGACAATATTTTTGTCAATCCGTAAATAAACAATATATAAGATAAGAGAATATATTTTGAATTTTTTTTATCAAATAATTACACTTATAAAAACAAAACAGAAATTAAGATCTAAAATTTGGTATTTTTGTTTCTTTGTTAACAAAAATCTGTACAATCGTGTCATTGAAGTACTAACTCACTTAAAAGAAATATAATCCTTAAGCCTTGTACAAAATAAAATTAAATAATTTACGAAAACACATTTTATTTTTATTGTAAGCAGATGTTGATGATGTTGCAGATTTCCAAAAAGAGAAAAAGGAAAAAATAAGCTGATTTTTGAAAGTTTAGTTTAACGTCGAGTATGTAATTTTAAGAGTGCGTATTGCTTTACAAGTCAAGTTGAGCATACTATACTTTTTTATAACCACGTACACATTTTTCCCAGCCATAGAAATGAATCCATCACACTATTCCCTAAAAAAATGAGTAGAAATCCAATTACCTCATATGTGTAAAATTTGCGATGATTTCTACTTATCCCATTCAAAATTTTTTTCATCTATTTTTATTCTTACGGTTTTTTTTTTAATTTTATTCATTTTCTGTAACTTTTTCAGTGATAAGTATGAGTCAGATGCAATAATTTGTGATAAATTTCAGCGTTTACTCTATAAACACCTTATATCTGCAATATAGATACTAGTCATATTTTTGATTCAGAGTTTTTTCAATTAACTTTATTATTTGCATTAATGTCTTAAACATTTGACTTTGTACATGAAGTACTTAGGAATTATATTCTCATTGAAAAGGAATGTTCAATTTTGCATTTAAAGTTTATTAAATCAAGGATATTTCCAGTACTTTTGTTATAAAATTTAACCGCCTGTTTGTGGAAATGCATTTTAATCAGCATTTAAGATTTGGAACGTTTCCAAAATGGTAAAATAACTTGCAATACGTACAAACTTTATTTTGAACTAATTCTTAAACAATTAATATTGAAATGAGGGCATAAAACATTTTATTCTCTTATTATTCTGTAGATAAAATTAGAATATTTTATAAAATATTCTTTTTTATTTTATATTTCAATACATTTCAAAATAGATTTTATAAATTTCACTTTCTGTTCGTTTATCTATATCTTCCAACAGGATCTATTGTGATATTTATAAAAATTTCAGGGCTTTTCAATAGTTTGTCCCAGATTAAATGGTAAGGAATGAGTTTGGTCCAGGAGCGTCCAGGTAGTCTTTGTCATATTTTATAAATAATTCGAAAACTATTTTTCTCTAGTGAAAATGTTATTTTGAGCAAAACTAAATTAGATAAAATTTGTTATCGAAAATTTTTTTATCCAACTTTCCCGTAGGATCAACTACTCTTTGTTTATATACGAAAACTCTCCAACTAACTTTCTTTGAGATAACTTAGTTGTAAATAAATTCAAGATGCAAAAATTTATGAAGTTTTCAAAGTCAAAAACTTCTTCTTTTTTCTTCTTCCGAAACGATCGCTATTTCGACATGTCCATTACATTTCCCTACACATCCAATCTTGCACCGACAAAATTGTGTTTAAGGCCACTTTAGAAGCCAGAAGATCCAATGCAATTTAGTTATCGACTCTAGATCTCTTTCACTTCTTGCTTCCAGCATCAAATTTGAGATAACTGTTGGTTATCCCGGCAATGTTGAACTTTCAAGTATATTCTGTGTTATTTCGTTGAGTTTTTGGTGGGAAGGAAAAGAAGAGAGATCAGGCTTGAGCTTGTTTGTAAACTTTACAAAATTTAAAAACCCATGAGTGTTGAGTTGTTGCTATGTCATTATAAATTATTGTGCTTGCATAGCTTCACGCATGAATTTTACTTTTCTTGTATATTGCAGTGGTCGCATCCATTAAAACTATGAAGAAATAGTATGCACGAACATAATGAATGGTTTTTTACTCGTCGAATTGTTTGTAGCTCGCGAACATTACTAGAAAATGTTTTCTAGCTTCAAAAAATGGTACTTTCGGCACTTGTAAACAAATATATTATTTTTTTTATATTTCTATCTTTATAGTTATCATTCGTACTTTTATTACTTTAAGTTTTAATAGTAAATAATAAAATAAAACGTTCGTGTATAACAGTTGTTTTCATTCTGCCCAAAAAAAAGAAAAATGGATAATTCAAGAAGTACTCCAAAAAGTCGAGGACAAATAACATGGAAGACATAATTTATAATTTTTAGCAGGATTTATAATTAAAAGGGAAAATTAATGTCTTAACGTCCTTCGTATATTCATTTGCGTTTTGAGTAATTCGCGCTTCTCATTTGCCATTGCAAAAAATAAATTAATGTCGCAATAGTCAATTTAAATTAATTTATGTGTGTTCCCGCAGGATATCAATTTGTGTCGGCGATCCTCTCGAATTTGATCCGAGCGCAATCCAATTTATAAAATTCGTCCAATTGGGAAAATAAATAACATAAATGTGATTATTTTTTATGTGTTCGAAGTTCGTTAAAAATTAAATAAGGAGGGTTGTATCAGCCCCTCATCCCTCTTACCAACTAGGGGCGACGAACTTTGAAAATTTGCCAGGTATAAGATGAATTTCTAAGAATACAATACATTTTCAGAGGGTAAGAACTGGTTGCTGGGATATATAACCATCTCACTTTGGTTTATTAGGGGGTTGTTAAATGCGAGAAAAGGAGGGGTGTATTTTCCCTTTGTGATGTACAATACAAAACCGAAAAAGGTCATTTCTAATTGGACAAATGTTCTAGTTGATTCTTATAAGAGGTAACAGATTCTTATTTTCTCATTTGTTACCGAAATACTGAGACGAGCGGAAGTTTTTGAAAGTAAGTTTCTACCCTTAATTTCATTTCTAATTTTACACCTTTATTTCATTATATTTTTAATTTAATTTTGTTATTTTTTCTTGTATATTTTAATTTCAACTTGGAAGTTTACCACATTTCCAACTTGAATGTTCTAATTGAAATCACGGGGAGAATGTTCTGTATAGAAATTTGAAGCCGAGATTGAGTTCAGTAAAGCCACAGAGTAGTGGTTTAATGTAGTAACCATCTCAAGCATTATTTTGCATTGTTTAAACAAGTAGAAGGGGTGGAATATATTGTTTGTTATAACAGTAGTATGTAAGGTTAAAAGAAATTACTAGTTGCAATGCATTAAATTTAAGTGCAGGTAAACAAAATTCCTGGAAACCTCCGGTCCAATTGGTTTATAAACCGAACAATTGTACTCTCAGGTAAAAGTATTTAGGGATGTATTCAGTACAAATACGAGAAAAGTATTTAGAAATTAAATAAAAATATTTTCAAGATTTTACAAATAATAATTTAGCCCCGATACTATCAATATTTATCAAGTTCAACTGTTAATAATATTAAAAAAAACAATCGTTGTGGCGTTCAAGACAAAACTTTCTGAAGTTTCAAGCATGTTTGAAAAAGAAAAAAAATTGGAAAATGTTATATTGTTTTATTTTTTTTGAATAGATATTGACAATTTTATATAAAATGTTCTTATAATTTCAATTCTTTAATTGTCCATCAGTTAACTAAATCTTCTTCATTCTATCACTGACCTTATAATTTTTCAACTTTTCAAATTAGTCACCGCTTTAAATTGAATTGTATAGGCAATCTCAAATAATAAACTTTGAATTAAATTATTTCAAAATATCTCTTTCTTATAGTTTGTGTAAATGGAATCAAAACAACTAAATTTATACTACATGGTCAAACAAAAATAGGTGTAGAAACATGATAACTTGAATAAGCTTAACTAGTAATGAAATCTTTAAAAACCACAAATGGTACATTTCAAATTGTACTAATCTCCGAGAACTTTTCCAACACTCTCATCTAATAATAGGTACATTTGTAACAGTAGTCGAATAAATCTAAAGTTCTGTTTGATTCTATCCAACTGGAATCAGCAAGTAACTACCTACTTACATAAAAACGTTTCATAACCAAAGGAGTTTAGAAAACATGTCATTTTATATGTCAATACAATAAATAGGTTCTTTGTATCTTTCAGTAATGTGCAATGAATTCATTTGAAGAGAGCAAAGAAGATATTCTAGATCTTTCTTTAAAAGATTTTTTTGTGATAGTACATTACAAAGAATGTGATCCAGGAAATGAATTTGATATCCTTCATCAGAATCAAATTATAGATGATAATAGTTGGGACACATTACAACGAGGTGTTGAAGTTACTGTTAAATTTGGATCTGCCAGAGTACAAGCTTTGATAGTGCAAGTTTCAGGTAAGTTGATTTTCCAAATTATTCTTTATTTTATTTATATTTGGCTATTGCTACTTTCAATAATTTTTCCCAATTTCCAAAATAATCTCATTAATTTTTAAAATCACTACTTATTGATTTAAAATGTCACTTCCACGGCAAATATGATGGAATTCTCAAAATGTATTCAAGAATTAAAAAATGCCATAGAAACTGTATCCAGCTGGATAATTCAAAATGTCAACAGTGTGCATGCTTGCCAACACAAATTGCTACAATTTTAATGCGTGTACAATAAATACCAGCTGCATAGGGCATCCTTAGATGATCAATCGGGTTGGCAATTCTACCCAAGATTGATAATATTATTTATAGTGTAAGATTAAGATTGATGGATTGATGAATGCGATTGACGGATTTCGGGATAATTAGAAATCACAGTTTTAGTCCTCGAAGGCCTACTTTGCGGCCCGCGGAATCATTTTGAAAATATAGAAAGGATAATGGAGGAATTACAAGCATTCGACCCACGGAATTTGAGTTTGAGACCACTGGAGGAGTGAGTCGCTTCAGTCTAGAAGTGATTTTTGTACTCGCAGACATGAAAGGTACTAATGAAAACCTCGTTTTGTGATTTGTCGAATTGTACAAATCTTTGCCTTATCTATAGCATAGTGGTTACCTTCTGCATATAAACAAATACAACAAAAAATTGTTACAATGGATTACTTTGAGTATATTAAGAAAAACTTATAAAGTCATTAATAATGACTCATTATAGTCAAATTACCATAAATTTTCACAGTGTTTTACAGGCTTGTTTGTCGTTGCTTTGAGTAGGGACAAATAGTTGGAAATATTGCGTAGTTCAAATGAGATTTGAGATTTAAGGTGTGCCCTCTGTCCGAGCTCGCAAACGTGACAACGACATTTTTGATATATTTTTTTAATTATTGATTGACCAAAATCCCTTCCCCTCTTTCCATCTCCATTCAGTACATCTCAAATAACTGGTATAATGCAGTTTTAGAGAAGGTTGCGCCTAATGTTGTAAAAATGGTAATCATCAAGTCAAGTGGAATCCGTTGTAAATTTATGGTTATTCTATATACCAATCATCTTTTGCTTCTACGATTACAGAAGTCACTCGGTCATTCCCTTGTTTCGAACTTTGATTCCTGAAGAGCATAATTTAGACTCAAATGCAAATTCTTATGCGAGTTTGGTTAAGGATTTCCATAGCTTATTCTCCAGGGTGCCTTTAAAGCAACATCTAAATATTTTATCAAATTCCAATCATGTTGAAATATAAAAACAAAACGAAAAACTAATGAACATTTTTACTTTAATTATAAATTTGTTGTAACTACTTTACTGTTGCAAAAGAAAGGTAAAATTTTGCAAAAGGACTTACTACTTTTATCAGCCTTTTATCTTTCATCCGTTGATATTATACAATTTAACCCAAAGCAGAGAAATTTAACAAAAATATTAAAATTGTAATGAATAATCAGAATACTTTTACTTAAATTAAATTATATTATTAAATTTTTGTTTTCCAGATGATTACCAATATCTCCAAAAAAACTTCAAATCAATCACAGAAGAATTTTTAGAAGACACTAAAGATGGGATATATAAATGTGAAGTAGTAACAAATACATTAATTGATAAAAGTACCCAAACAGATCCTCAATATGAACCAGTAGGAAATTATCAGGTTTTACAATCAAAATATAACAATTTATTAAAATTGTATGAAGGACTTGCAAATAATTTGAGAGCGGCACTGCACAAATCTGATGTGCTTTTAGAAGCTGGAAATCACAGAGAAAATTTCGAAACGGAAAACGCCAAAAGGAAACAAGTTTTAACACAAGTTAATGGGAATCAGAATAAAAATAAGGATGTAGAAGCAAACGGAGAAGAAGATGAAACTATGGTAAGAAAAAATACATTCTGTTTTATAACAACAGTATTTTTCTACATAAATTTGCTTTAAGTGAAACTTTTATCATATTTATTCAATAAAGAAAATTATGTTTATTTATTTATTTTGCAATAATGCAGACAGGTAGGACAATGTCCCATAATAGTGTCATGCTTTGTCAATAAACATTAAGTCAACGAATATGGTGAACGAACAGAAAACAAACAAAAACAAAAGAAAATATACACATACAAATACATAGCTGAGCTGGCTAATGTAACACTTAGGGTAGATCGAATTAATTATTAAGGGGTTAAAAATGTTGGTTAATACTGGCAAGATTAATTGGAGTGGTAATTTGAAAAGACTTAGTTTTGTTTGTAAGGAGTCGGTTCTTGCCCCAGTCGGTTTCTAAGCGAATGCATTTCCAAAATCGGTATGCTCGATTATAAGACATCCCGTAAAATACCGGTTCTATATATTAATCTAATAAATGATTAATCAACCTTAATAGAAATTAAACATAAATTTCCTTGTAATAATACGTACCTCGTGGAAAAACTATTAAATGAGCGTTAGAAGCAAATTGGTTAATTATTCAGTTAATTTCTTTTAAAATCGGATTAAAACTCGGCTTTGCTAAAGAGTAATTAGTATTATTTTTTTTTCTTTTTGTCTGCAGGTTTATATAGGAACGCATAAAACGCCAGTTCCAAAAGATATGTACCATTCTGTTAATTGGCTCAGTTATTCAGCTGCCACCCGAAAATTATTAATAGCAGTTTTCCCGAGGAAAATTTTAGCCACCCACAGTTTAACAGGAAAACCGAGCCCGGCATTCATCGGCGTCGATAAAACAACCAAAATGAGGTACGTCCGCTTTAAGCTTACAAAATGAACTTTTATCTCAGAAGAAATTTTTGTTTTATTAATATGAACATTTTTTGATTTATAGATTAGATCCCATTAAAATTTCTGATATAGTCGAAGTAGTAAGTAAAAAGTGCCACGTTTCAGAATCGATAGTTCGAAGTGCAATCACAACAAAATGTGCCGATGAAAATAAAATGTACAGAAAACGATTAGCAAAAAAACACAGCGAAGAAAATGATGAAAATGATGAGAAAAGATTTAAAATAGGTCTATCTAAACAATAAAAATGTTAATGTATATACGTAAGAAATAAATAAATTATTTATGTGTTGATCGATTTTTTGTGGGATGATAATGTGTGAAATTTATTCGTGTAAACGATAATTGCGCGCATGTAAAATTGCGAGGGTGGTTGTGCCAGAGAAATGCGATCATAAATTATGAAGTACGCGATGTAGAAAATGGCTGACCGTGCAAAAAGTTTTGGAATTTTAAAAATTGGAGTGATGAAAAAGATAATTTTTCATACGCAGAGAACAATTAAAATCTAATTTATAATTTTAAATTAAAAAAAACATCCATCAGTTTGCTAAATGGATGGCCAAAAATTTATATAAGCACTTAAATTTTCTATATAATCAAAAAATATAATTGGCATCAACAACGATTATATTTTTGCATGCTTGAGGTTTGAAATAAAGTTGCAAGGCCAAATCTGCATTGATATAAAAATATAATTAGTTGAAGTGCTTAGGTGTATGAGTAGAGAAAAGTGATATACTTGAGGATATGCCTCTTATTTTAAATATCCTTGCTACTGCTAAGATTGAAGTTAGTGCAGAACAACCAACTTCAGTTGCATGATCTAAATCCATCTCTATTAGAAATTTAAATTTATAACGCCGTATAAATATTAGTGCAAGTTTTAAATATCACATTTCCAACCAAAAAATTCTGGTATTACTTGTGTTTCATTTGCAAAACCTAGTGCAAAGAAATTGCCGTTTTCATCAAAATCCTCAATTTGATTGTTATCTTCCACATTAATCACGTTATATACATGAAACGATTAATGTTCTGGTACATTAAAATATTATACCATGTTGTGCAGAACACCACACCCATAAATTATTTTTCCTGAATTTATGAGATTGTAATTTAAAGTTCGATGTTTTAATAAGCATCTGAAACGTCCGTATAAGATGCCAATCATAGTTCTAGCTGTTATTACGCTTTTGTTGAATCTGCCTTTGGATGTATTTTTAGGAAAATGTCTTGGATGTTTTATTGACAACTATGGCAACCTTCATTCCCAATTAAATCATACTTTAAATTTAAGTTCTGCTGCCTTAAGTACCTATTACGTGCAGATATTTTTCCAAGCCTAGAATTATGAGTAGATCCGGGAAATTGTGCATTCATGTGAATTATTTCTAATTTTGTATTACAGGTAATTTCCACATTTACGCTGTAGAACCCTCTTCTCTCATAACTAATATGCAGCGGGGTAAATTGAATGCAATAAAGGGGATGCTTTTATTGCGATGTGATTGCAATCCATTGCACTTACAATTCCTGGAAAATTTAATCTATTTCTAAACGAGTTGATATTTTCATTAAGAGTTTCTCTATCTATTGGAAATTTGATCCACTGGTTCTTAAACAAATTATTGATTCAGTTATTAATGTTACCAGATGACCATAACCATGATGAGTACTTAAAATTTTCGGATGCTTTGGTGTCGCAGTATTCATTATTTATTTGAGGGGTTAATGCATTTATTATACCCTATGATGAACTGAAATCTTGTTTAGAAGAAATAATTTGAAAAATATAAATTCGGATAGTTGGAAAGGATTATTTCCATCTCTTATATTTGAGGTTCATATAAAATGTTGAGTTCTATATGTGCCAAAACATATTTGAAATTAAAGGTTTAATTAAAGAAACTGATTTTTTTTAGAAAAGTTGAAGAAAATTTTGTGGTTATAATTTTGCGTTTCTTTTATTTATTAAAATGTTAAAAACGTATTAGAAACAATGATGTTAAAAAACTGAAATAAAAATATCGTTTTAGAAACATCGAGCACATCATCTCTAACTAATGAAGATAAATAATAGCAGAACATAATACGAAGAATAACAAAATAAATCCTTTAATTCCGCGATGTGGTATATTTATTTACGTAAATCATAAACTGCCTAAAATGGATTGACCGGCAGCTGATGATAGAATGTCCTAAATTCTGAATCTACCTGCTTAGGTATAAAAAGCCATATCTGCAGTCCTAAAAGTAACGCCATACGCTTTAAGTACTTCTGGATTGGAGTTGCATTTATTTAGCCAAGTTTTGTAAATTTTGAAACTACCTGACCCTTAGGATATTAGTTCTCGCGTGATCTAAAAGTAAATATCTTACTTACTTATGAAATGGTGTACTAAAGGGGTAGTCTCAAAATTTTAGTTCTTTTTCACCAGCTCCTGCTCTCTGAGGCCTATTGATGTAAGTCGTTGCATATTTTAAAATGACGAAGTAGATGCAGAACCATTTAATTAAGTTTGAAATCGTTGCATTTTTTCAGTTTTTCCATATTGGAAATAAATTATTCAACAGTTTTGCTGTTATGGAATGGAGTTTTCTCATATATTGTGTGAGCCAACTATAATAATATTTAGTATTTTTAAACCACAAGGCAATAGATTTCATTTTGATTGTTCTTCAACAACACTATTTTTCGTATTCTGCCAGTAAGTCTCAGTGTATTCATCATCTTAGTAATTTACCACTTTTCTTTTCAGATATTCCTTTCCACTGCGCAGTTTGTAAAGTTCCATAAATAATGAAAGGTTGAAGTTTCTAAGAAAATTGTAGGAGCGTTACAAATATTATTACTGTTGTTATTAATTGAAGATTTTTAGTCTTAGAAGAACATTTCAAATCACTTAATTTCTTTCTACCCTTAGCGTTTTGAAAATTTTATTTAATTACTTTCTTAATAATTTAGAATAAATAAATTTTTAAGAATAGGTATTTCTTGTAACATTAACAATTTTACTCTTAAATTAATTTATATGCTTACAGCAGTTTCAAAAATATTTCTCTATAATTAAGTTACAGAAATCTGTAAAGAGATTAAAATCACTTGAATAATGAGTGAAATTTGAAAATTAAATTCATCATCATAAATTAATTACATTGCATCAAATCTTTATTTAAATTTCTAGTTAAATATCATATAGTTATGTCGTTTTTGCTAATTTGCCAACTAAATTACGAAGCTCTTGTTTATCATCTACTTACCATCAGATGGAAGCACCTTGTTGATTTAAGCAGACTTAAATCTTCAAGAGCTTTAATCCAAGAACAACAATTGACGGAAGGTCGTTATAAGCCGCTTCGAGGAATTGTTTGTTAGCGAGGATTTGAAAATTTAATTCCATCTTCCCATCTCTCCGTTTTGCATAATAACTAGGGTACATCCTTCTTAAGTTATGCAGTTAATGATCATTTCTGCAAATAGAATAAGATCCACGTTTAAGAGTCTCTTCAAATTATAATTAGCCAGTTTATAAGGAAATGAAAATGAATCATTAAAATCCGATTTTATTAATTTTAGTTTTTATGGGATTTGTAGGAGGGGTGCGTAGGATATTAGAATAGTCCTGCGCGTTAGGGGTAGTCCTGCGCCCCCGCTATACCGCGCCGCGACAATCACAGGATATAAAACAAGCGGCGGTGGCGTCGTGACGCTCTGTAAACGTCGGAAGTCCTGCCGGCGGTGTACTTGTTGCCGAGACAATAATTTTTTAGTAGTGTAGGGAGATTTATTATTGATAAACGGGTGTTCCGTGGTTTTTCCATTTCGATTTTATTCAAAGTTTCTGTTATAAAAATTCGGCATACGTTCGATTTTCAATTTCAACAAGGAAAATTCATGAGGATGAGAGGCATGGGTTTACCGACTTTTCTTCTCATCTTAACAACAACAGCAGTAAGTGATAAAAAATTAATTTAAACAAAGAATTGCTATGCTAAATCTATTTTGTTCTAATTAAGATTATTACAACAAAACCAAGTTTTCCAATGAATGTCAAGAATTTCTTTGTTTCTATTTAATTTAATTTTTTTAAATTGTTTTTATATTTTTATATTTATATGATTTAAAACACATTTTCGTATTTATATATGTATATATTTTTTACATCTTCTTTTAGGTATTAAAAAGAGCCATTTTTGAAAAATTAATTTTGTTAACTCTTCTTTTTGTGTTAATTTGTATTTAAGTGCCCTAATAATTAACAAGTAAATTTTAATGTACTGCTAAAATTTTGAAAAATATTTTGGACATATTTCAATATGTTGAAATTATAGATCAAAATTTTCTAATATTATACAACCCTTCGATATTTCACTCTAGGGTTTGGCAGGACCTTCCTCGATTTAGATTCTTATAAGAGTCTTCATTTTTTTAGATTATAAAGTTCCTTCAAATAATATTTAAACCATTTTTTTTGTTATTTTTATAACTAGCAAAAATTTTTGTGATTTTTTGGCCGTGAATTCGCAAAGTGGCCCAGCCAAAATATCTAGCATTAAATATTCTTTTTTTTTATGTACGGCTTATAGAAGTCTATCGACGCGAGATAGTAGGGCAAATTCCCAATGTACCATTCAAATTAGTCTACAGGTCGTCCGGTTAGAGATAAGAGAAAACTTGTTGTTTTCAAAATCTTGAAATTCTCTATCAATTCCTTCAGATGAATTTTTGATTGTTGGTTCCAATTAAATTAGTCTACAGGTCGTCTGGTTAGAGTTACGAGAAAAATTGTTTTTTTTTTAATGTTCATCTTGAAATTCTCTATCAATCCCTCCAGATGAATTTTTAATTTATGGTTATAATTCTAATTATTTATAATTTTGATTTAAACTTAAATTTCTACTAAAAATTATGACAAATATGGATGAAAATAATGGAAAATCAAAAAGTGGGTTGAAGAGATTGATTGAAAATTTCAAGACGGAACATTTTGAAAAAAAGTTTGTCATAATTCTAACTCGAGAACCTGTAGATTGAATATAATAAAAGAAAAACGATAATTTATTATATTATTATCGTATTTCTCAATTATAATCGATTTACAGGTCGTCAAGTTAAAGTTATAAGAAACTTTTTTTTTGAAAATTTCCATAAATATATTTTTTTAAATAGGTATGTTTTACTTGAGAATGTTGTATAATTTGAGAGAAGAGAAATAATTTCCATCTGCACTTTAGAGGGTATTTGCTTCATAAGGCCCATACCCAATTCAAATCACGTCTCACAATAAGAGAACAAACTTAAAATAAGCTCATAAATTTGCAATTCAATTTAATGTGTGCTTGTAGAATACGTTTGAATTAATCCATTATAAAACAAAATAGTAGTGTCTGACAGGTTTTATTTAATAACGCACTGTATAATTTTAAATAACATTATTTAAAAAAAATTATAAATACTGTAGAGCAAGAAATAAATTAATAAATTCATCGTAATAACTTCTAGTATGTAGATGTACAAACACTTAAATTAATGCATTTTAATTTGCAAAGTGGTAGTATATTAATTTAGGAAAACAAATATCTTTCTTGGATGTTCAGCAATGATGTAGATTTGGACATAAAATGAATCAAGTGCTATAATGAAGCTATTATGAAACCTGTTTGGGCTTCATTATGATAACAAAGCAGAAAAAAAAAACTTTTTACTTCATGGTAACAAAATGTTGCTTTTATATTATGGTATTTATTTCTTTATCATTTTGTACAGTAAATTATATTTTTTAATTCTGTTATTTACAATTTCCTCTTGAGAGGTTTCTGGCAGGCAATTGAATTGACAGCGGAATTATAAAAATATATAATTATAAATATAGAATATAAAATATTAAATGAAAAAATTAAATAAACAGTTTATTAAATTTACAGTAGCATTATAAAATTTAAAGCAACAGCATTTTTAAATTGCAATTTTACTTCCATCTCATTTTAATAGACACTCATCCCCTAGGAAAACTGGCAGGCACTAATAAAAAAGTTTCGTTGAAATCTCCCATCAAATTAGTATGGAATTACAACCGGGACAAATTTAATCAACTTTAAATTGCAATTTATAAGGAGAATTTTGCAAATAAATATTTTTATACTGAGATTTATAAGAATGGGGCGAGTTCTCTGAACTAGGCGGCATATTTAATGAGCCAGCTGTTGCTTCCAAACTTCCGAAGATGATGGATGTATAAATTAAAATGGAAATTTGATTGAAATTTTAGCGATTTTTAAATTTAGATAAGGGATAAAACACAGAATGTAGAATTGGCGGTGTGCAACTTATAACTGTAGGGAAATAATTACATATGAGATATAAGTAGAAACTGCAATTTTATAACTTAAAAATTTTTATTCTTGGAAATCATTGTTTATATGGATTGATGTAGAAGTAATTCAAAACCTAAATGATTCAAATTTACAAATAAAAACAAACTTTTTCAAAATTGATTTACTCCTTTTTTCCTTCTTTGCTTTTATTTCTATTATAAATATTATGTTAATCATAAAAGCACCAAAGAATGAAGAATACAGCAGAACATAATTCCAGCAAAATATAAATTCTTACAAATGTAAATATATCAAGAATGTTAATGAAGAATTAATTACTCGTTACAGAATTGATGGAGTAGGTATTATACAAACGTTATACGTAGATGGGATATTAGATATTCACCAATTTAATTTGCTTCCTATTCGGAAATCTATCAAAACCTAATTAATTAATACTGTTAAAAGGATTATAAGCGAAGTTAGTTATCCCAAACATGTCAATATATTCTGTATTAATAACTGAAAAATATTTAATAAAAATCGTACCATGCATTGCAAAATTTAATCAAATATTCTGTATTAATAGCTGAATAGTATTTAATAAAAATCGTATTATGCATTACAAAATTTAATCAAATATTCAGTATTAATAGCTGAATAGTAATTAATAAAAAATCGTATCATGTACTGCAAAATTTAATCAAATATTCAGTATCAATAGCTGAATAGTATTTAATAAAAATCGTATTATGCACTGCAAAATTTAATCAAATATTCTGTATTAATAGATGAACAGTATTTAATAAAAATCGAATTATGCACAACAAAATTTAATCAAATCTGCCATCGGCAAATTTAATTAATATATATTGCGCATCAAAAGTACTGAACACAATTTCAATCTCCATTTGATTCCCTTTTTCTTTTAAAGAACATTTCTTATATGTTTTGTGTCGCTCTTTGATTCTTGCTTACAAATCTGGTGTATTTTAACTAATAGTTCTTGCTCCTTTTATCTTATTTTTATTTTATCTTTTTCTTAATGCTATTAGTTACTTACCAGTTTACGAAAACCATAACTGACTCAGTTAAATATAAATTAAAACGAGTTCCTAATATTTTTTGGATATTTTTTGTTTAAAGGTGAAAATTATTAATAATTAATATTTGAAGAGTTTGCCAAAGGGGTTCATTTTTGACAAACTATATAAACAAAGCTTTTTTCAACATCAAACATTGAAAATTTTGTTAATCAAATTAACGTTTCAAACTTTTTGTTTTAAATAAATAGAAGCGTAGTTTTGAAGTGGTAAATATTTTTCCTTAAAAAAGATATAAAATTCATTTAATTGAAAATATTAATATCGTTTAATTTGCTTTGATCTCGACATGCAAATATTTATTTTAATTTCCGTCAAATTTCTAGTTTGTAAATTCACAAAAACGATAAAATAAATGCTCACCGTGGCTGAAAATTTAATGATGCAAGAGAAAATCCATTAAAAGCCTAATTTATATCAGCCCATATCATAAAATGAAAATGTTTTAATTTCCGAGATTTTTATTTATGTATAATTTAATCTGGTACGTATTTATAAGGGTAGTATTCTATAATTTTTACAAACACGGTTTTTGTTAATCGTAACTGTTATTGGTTAAAAGAAAGATGGTTCATGTACATAATTTATAATTTATTTCTATACAACAGCAAAAATAATAATAAAAATAAAATACATATTGCAGAAACTGTAGTGATTTAAATGAAATTTACAAACATTTTGTATAAATTATTATTTCTTGTAAAGAAAATTACTTAATTAAAAGAAAAACACCCTTAGTAATTTTCATGTAGGTATATCAAGTTTTATCAGTTTCAGTTGCTTTTATTAAACGAAATTGATTGAATAAATTCTCCCGAATCCAATTAAACGCTACCAATGTGTGTCCATTACTGAATGTTAATCGATGGAGCGGAAACTCGAACATTTTCCTTTTTATAACAGATAAATTTTTACGGTATGTATGTATCGATAAAATATTCTCCGTTCGAAATTACCCGAGGAAAAAGCAATAACTCGGGCCGCTGACGCGAGAGATGTATTGAAACCAATACTTTTCACACAAAAGAGGACAAGAAAAATTGCACGCCTCCGTTTCTAAATAAATATGTCAGAAGGGGGATCGAATTTGCCGCATTTACGTAAGGATATGGAGTGACAATGGGACGTGAACAACATCAAATTTACATCATCAAACAATAATAGAACCAAGATTAAATAACAAAAGACATATGACAAAGTATTACAAAGAGTTTGTTTAATTAAAAGTTACTTCTAATATGATATAAAGTCGGGTATCATAATAAGGTTATTATGAAACTAGATCGGATATGATATAATTCCAAAGTAGAAAAAAGTATTTTACTTTTCACAACATGCGCACTACTTGAGGTAAATTTAATTTTCTGCCTTGCTGATGAATATAAAGTAAACGTGTACGGACTGCAGATAGACTTTTTTGTAAAAATATCGGAAATATGAGATGTAGAGAGAGAAAAAAAAGCTTTTTACAATAACTAAATAAAATGGAAAATTCTCCACAGAGTTGCAGAAAGTAGTTTGTAAAGCATTAAGAGATTATTAAGACAAAACCGTATTAACTCAGAGGGTTGGGAAGCCAAATTAGAACAAGGGATTTATATGCAATTAACAGCAAAGTGCGCTGCCAGACACTAAATATTTTTTGTTGTTATTGTGTTGTTAATTGTTCACCAGAGGTTGACAGGATGTTGCAGGATTACGGGTTACGGAACAAATTCCTTCAGTTAGACATAAAACGTAAGGTTTACATTTTATGCAGTCACTACATCTTACTAAATTTAAATTTCTACTCTTGAAATGTTTTATTGTATATCCCCCATATGTATAAAATTTACTTTATTATTTAATTTAAATAAAAATAATAATAGCAAGAAGAAGAATGGGTGTTAACAAGAAATAAATTAAAGAGATAAAGGTGAAATAAAAGAACAACTTTATCTAAAATAAACTATCATCATATCACAATGTAGAAAACAAACAAATTTTAAAGTTAAACAGACATTTAAACAGACACATTAATTTTAAAGGAGAAAAAATTACCGAAAATACTACATTTAAAAAAATATTTTGTCATTTAAGGTATTTCAATATTTCAACTTCCTTTAATATAAAGGCTCTGTCCAAAGTATCTGCGGCTTCGAAAACTGCTGCTTAATTTTGATTTCAACTCGTTAAGGTCGCACTGGATGCCTTGCATTATTTCTTTTAGAAACCCTACTCTAAGCACATGCACATTAAAAACTGTATAAACTATTCAATCAAAATGGCATGTGCAGCAGTTCTTAATCTATTATCAAATTGAAACTTACGTAGAAATCTAAAATTTGAGAGTTGGGGGTATTCATTTTTCAGACTTGTCCTTCCTTGACTTTATAATTAGCAGTTTTCGCAAAATACATTGAAAAAGATATTTATTTCTTTATTTCTCTCCCTATCTCTTCCTCCTTCTTTTGTATTCAGTAAAAAATGTAAATTTTCCTACAAGAATAAATTTAAGAGACTATTATTGTCTTTGTGCGTTAATTTAACCCTAAGAATGATTTAATTAAAAGAGTTTCTGCGTATTCCATATGTCATTCTTGTAAATGTTCACCAGTAGCTCTTATGACATTTTTGTAATGAGTTTCTGAGTAGCTAACAGGATCCAATTAAACGTTCACAATTACGCTATCATAAACAACATCATAATATTAATTAAACCGCCCCTGTAATTTACAAACCTATGTGTACTTCGTTAAAATCAAACAGAATATGCAATTAATTAAATGCGTGCATCAATATTTACGAATTTAAAACAAACTTGTTGCCCGTTAATCCCATTCCGAATCAAAATTAATACTGTTGATTTGATCCTCATTAGTCAAACATTAATTATAAGGCTGCAGTAGTAATCAATAGCATTAAACGCAGAAATAGCTATCGGAAAGTGGGCTCTCTTTATATATTATGTTTGCTTTTGTAAAATACATTCCCATTGTTAAGTTTATCGATTATAACGAGTTGTTTATGAATGGTATGAGGGTGAAAATCGCTCGTGTATGTTAGGAATTTTTTTGGGCGTGTGGAATACGCGGTTAGCAGTTTTCAGGAAGTTTGCTATGCAAATATGCACAACGACAGATGTAATTGGACATAGAATTCCTGAATCTCATTTCAGAGCTTTTGGTAAGAGTTCGGTACATAATACATTTAGGAAATCAAACAGTATCTTTCATTTTTATCTTACATGATTTGTATTTAGATATGTGATATTAAATATAATGCATTAAATATGATATAACTATGTTATATGTTTCATGCACATTAATTCTACAACGAGGACTAAATGGATTTATTGATCACAAAACACATTCATTTCTTTGTCACTTTTTTTGTTGTATACTAAAATATAGTTATCGTATTAGTGAACTAGGAGGTGTTTCATTTGTAATAAAATTTTCTTAACTGACATGTTTTCTGTGTCCTATAATATTTTTATTTTCTGTTATTTACTCTTCGTATTTTTTTCTTTATTATTTATTTGTATTCTCCTTATACTCATTTTGCTTAAATTTCAAAATAGGGATGTCGACGACATGTGGTTTCAGCAAACCGGTGCACAATTCAATTACAGAATCTATTTACAAAAAAAAAGAATAATAACATGTAGTTTTCGTAACAGTGATTGTTTTGAAATTTTTTTAAAATTTCAATATTTATTCAAATTGGATATTGGGGAGTAAAAATCGCCGTAAATATATTCTAATATTCTAAGCAAAACTGCTTATAAGTCCAATAGAAATTTTATTATTTTATCATCAATACTAAAACTGAATTCTGTAATCAATATATTTAGTTATTTATAGAATAAACTAAACAAAGCTATTAAAAGGGTTTGTCAATGTCAGATGTAACTAAAAGAAATATGTTAACTTTATTTTTATTGTTTTGGGATATTACCGCTCTTTGTTTTTAGGGAAAGCGCAATTTTCTTTTCAGGCCATTAGTCCCAACGTTGCTTTTCAAACCATTAGTATCGGGAAAAGCCGTTTAAACTTCATTCTAAAAATAAGAACACTAAACAAGAATCCACTTCTTAAAAGCTCCAAAGCTTTGCCAATCTATCAATAGAAAAAAAAATATTCGTAGCCGTAATTAATCTTAAGAAAGTGATTGGGTTGTTTTATAGAGCATATTACAACAAACACTGTCATGTGAAAGAACTAAGTGGGGAAAAGCGTGACTATATATTTTTTGCTTGTCAATTTATGTAATTTATTATTTCAGAAGACAAATTAGGCTAGTATTATAGTAGTAGTAGCTTATTGAAATTAATTTTTTATATTCTGTATTTGTTTTTGATGAAACATTTCAAAAATTGAAAAATTCTAAGAATGAAAAAGTGAATGTACTTATTTACTATTACAAAAAATCAAAAATATTGACAAAGCATAAATAAACTCTTCTGTTTATTAAGGTTATATAATATTTCCCCTTTTCCAATTTTCCATTTTGTTTGTTTTAAATTTTTTTAATGTGGATCATTATTTTGTTATTTTTAATTTTCCATCATTCTTAACTTATTATTTTTGTATGATTAATAAAAATTTACGACAATTTCAAAAATTTAAACAATTAGAAATTCCATTTATTTAAAAAATTACTCTGCAAACAACTTAAATTGAAATTTTCTTTATTCAATTTAACTAAACGCCGCATTCATATTAAACAGTTCTTTTTTGAAACCGTTTATTAATTATTCTTTTCTCATTTGTTACAGTTACTTGTAAATGCACAGTCAGATACGGAATTAGAGAATGTTTTAGAAAAAATATTCTACCCTCAAGATCAATCATCAATTCACGCCCAGGCACTACGTAGAGATTTAATGCGTCGGTTATATGATTCCCTTCAAAATGAAGAGTTAGAAGATGAATTAATGGATTATAAACGGTCCATAAATTCTTTGGCACGTTGGGGAAATTTACCAACTAAACGAAACTTGGAAGCACTCGCTAGGGCTGGATATATAAAGACAGCTTCTGAAGATGATGTAAATGATAAACGTAGCATTGCTACTTTGGCAAAGAACGGGCAATTACCTACTCACGATGAATCCAAACGAGGCATTGAAGCGCTAGCCAGAAATGGAGAATTACACAGCAAGCGAGATATTCAAGAATTAATAGATGAGTTATATAATAAGAGAAATATAGGAAGTTTGGCCAGAAGTTACAGCTTTCCTTCATATGGAAAGAGGTATTTAGGTTCTTTGGCTAGATCTGGAGGTTACAATAGATTTCTAGGCGTAAAAAGAAACGTTGCTTCATTAGCTCGTGAAGGAGGCAGGTATATCGGTAAACGTAACGTTGCTGCACTTTTAAGACAAGATAAGATCCACGGCCCTAATGATCGTAGTTATGATGAAACAATGGAAAAATCAGATGAAGGAGTAGAGATGGACGATGAAAAAAGGAACATCGCATCATTAAAAGCTTCAGGATTTCGCCCTTTTAAAAGATCAATACCAGATGCAAAATTGCGTCCTAAACGCAATGCAGATTATTTTGAGATGAATGATGAATATGCTTCACCAGTATATCAAAATCAAAATGTTTTTGATTATGAAGAGTTGATGAAAGCGTTAACCGGAGAATATCCAAACACTGATAAAAGGTTTTTAGGTGAGTAATTTTTATGTAAAATCACACGTATTATTTTTTCAGTGAAATACACGTAACATCGAAGATTGTATGAGATTTCTTAAAAGGATGCCCTATAAAAGTAATGTGAGTTATTGTGTCGTGCACAATTCTTCTTTTAAACTGGGGAACTAATTGAATGCAATTTTCTTTGAAATTTAAATAAAAAAATAATTACATGGTTAATTATTATTGCAATGCGATTAATTAAATTAATTGCCATTCTTATTTGCATTGTAAATTTTATGCGATAGATCATTAATCATTATATTTTTATCTAAACATTTATTTAAATATATATAAAAGTGAAAATGGGTGGGGAAATTAGATATGGAATATATAAAATAAAATAAATAGATTCTATTTCTATTTAAACAAAGAAAAAAGTCTTAACCGGTGGTTACTACTTTAAGATTGAATTGACGATTTGCAATTAGATTGATTGGAGAAATCAATAACAGTATGTACGTTTGGTGAAATTAAAATATTTTTTATTGATTAACATAGATGCTGTGCAACCATACATAATTAAATAAATGATTACATTTCTCATTTTGTATTTGAAGAATGTTAAAATATTAAATCCTGTCTCAACAGCATCCATCTTCACTTATAAATATGTCACTCAGAAAAGAAAAAGGTGTCAGTTAGATTATTGCGCAGATAAATGTCCTAAAATAATGGAACATGAGAATTGTTTCCTATTGATGTAGGAATAATAATCCACAGTTAATCTCAGAAAAAAATTTGAATTCTATTCACTCGTACACTTAAGTATAACATTTAGCTAATTCCAGTTTTTCTTTAAGAAGTTTAATTTAGAAACGTGATTACTAATAATTAAATCATTCTTCATTTGAAGAGATCTACTGCAAACAAAGTAATTTACAATCGGATACAAAATTAGTGTGTACAAAATGATCCTTTCTAATTGCGAGTTTAATTTGCTAAAGTTATTATCATAAATGTGAAAGAAATCTGTGAAATGTTTATAATATTGTTTTCGCACCAACAAATACCAATCACTAATAGAATAAATTAATTTTCTTTAATACAGATTTTCAGTTAGAATATTTTAATTTTAAGTTTGTCAAAATTTATTATCCGTAGAAATCCGTATTATATTCTTCTAGTCCGAAATGGCGAATGCGCCGGGCAATATTTCATAAAAAATAATTTTCAATTTTCTTCTGCCACTTTAAGAAACCTTTACTACTACTACTTCGGGTTACCAATCCGAAGTAGTTACCTATAGCAATATATTTCAATAATGTTTTATTTATTATGTATGTAGTTTGCACATCAAATCTCTGTATTTATTCTATTTTTCAGAAAATATCACTTGTATTCCTTGCCTTCTAACTCAGATAGTTGTCATATTGAGGAATTGATTATATATTAAAGTTGTAGATCTACAAATTGACACTGATTTATTTCTCCTAAATGATATAAAACGTTTTTTGAGTTATGTGTATATTGACTTGATGTGAAGAAAAGGTTGCCTATAGCGTGGTCTGCATATAACATTTTTATCAAGTTGTACAATTCGTCTTAAAAAGAATTTTTTTAAACACTCATTACAATAAACAGTGAAAATGTATATTATTAATTATTAATAATATTTGGACGTAAATATTTTTTTCGTCTTCATTTTTTTTAATTATTACAGTAAAAGTTCGAGAATGCCATACCAATTATAAAAATTACTTTTGGTTTTACTTTGCAAAAAAAAATTGGAATATTTCGTACTGACAAAATAGAATTAAACAAAATCTATATGTTAATTATAGTTTTCAATTAAATTTTATACTGATTAAGGCTTTTTTCTGTATGTTGAATAAATAATTAGATAAAAAGAAGTTTTGAAAGGAATTAAATCGAATAATATAAAAATTCTGCTTTTGAAAAATTTAATTATTTTTAATAAGAATACGTACCTAGTTTATTAAAGGGGAAACTTTCGCTATTACAAAATCTTGAGTATGTTTTCCCCTACAGGTTCAGTAGCAAGAAGCGGCTGGTTTCGACAATCAACATCATCAATGATGCCGCGAATTGATAAGAGACATATAGGGTCATTAGCTAGACTAGGTTGGCTCCCCTCTTTTCGGAGTGTGCGAAGGGTTAATAGATCTGGACGTTCCGTAAACAAATGCGACAGGTCAGAAAATGCCACCGAATTGAATTTTATGTATGGAGATATTCTTAAGAATGAAATATATTAAATCTCCTACATAAAGAATATCTCTAGCCACGTGCAATTCTCTGGCATTAAATTAGGTGTGTTGCAAAATCCACCCGCAAAACAAATATCTATAAAGAAATATTTGTTTAGTGGCCGTGGTGAGATTAATGTTTACACTTCGTTTTTCATTTTCTTGGTGTTTAGATGAACCTAAAATACTTTTTTTAGTAACGCTTGATTCGAATTTTCTGTGCATAGTGGACTTAGATTCTGGAGCATGATGGGTGGTTAGCGCGCGGATTGTACATACATTTTCTGTATAATAAAATTGTATTTTTATTTTGTTGATAGGGAGAATACCGCAGATGGGGAGGCCGAAGAGTACCCCTTCTCCAAAAACCAGATATCAATAGGCGATAAGCGCTTCTTACTCCAACCAGCCGTCGATAAGATCCTCTTGAAAAAAGTTTTAATGCAAGCGAGGAATCAATAAGATTTTGATTACCTACGCTGACTCCATATCATAAAGACGGCTTGCGATTGGAGCATATTTCCATATAAAATTATTTTATTTCAATTGAAAAAAAACCCATATCATTTCGAAACAAACCATATCGAACAATATATCAAATAATCAAAATACATATTATTTCAAAAATAAATGTCTGTCAAAATATATTCCGAGGGATGCATTTTTATGAAGAAAATTCTTTGATTTAAAAAACAATCAAGAATATCATCTCAAACATAATCTTAAATTAGAATGTAAGTAGCATAGGCCAAATGATACATTTAATGTTCGCTTTGGGGTGGCATGGATATGCGGGCATCCCTCGGCGAGGATGAATGTAAATCCTCCCCTATATTTTCTTATTTCCTCCTTCTAAAATACATGGGCTGGTATTAAGTAATCCAAGACAATATATTTATCTGTGTTTAAAAAAATTGCTGTATATGACAATACTAATTATATGACAATAAATGTTTGAAATTAATGACAATAAAAAAATATATATATATATTTAAAAAGGTTTTGCCTGTTTTTAAAAGGCGCCTTTCTTTTTTCGTCTTTCGGATAAAAAGGTACTAAAAAATTTACAAAATATATAAAATTATATAATAAGATATTTATGTAATATGTAATATGTAATTGTTAGAGGCAAAATATACATACATACAAATCTATTTAGTTGAATTTCTTTGATTTTGAAAGAAAATTAAGTGGTGAGTACGTAGATTTTGGATGTTTGTTTTGCACTTATTATATTCTTTTGCACTCACATAGCAAAATTCGTTATAGCTACATGATATTATTTTAAATATCTTTTGAGGAAAGTTGAAAGTTTAAAACAATTTTAAATTTATTATTGCTCTTAATTGTAATATTAATGTGGAAATATATGCATAGATATACAATGGAATTTTTCTGTTTCTTTATAAGGCACCCTGATATATCCCAAAATATAGAGAAATTTATCTCTGTGGTCCCGACTAACTTATTCCTATATACTACTGTGTTAGAAATAAATTAAATTATTTCGAGATCAACGGTATATAAATAGTGCGGAATTTGGAAAAGCTTCGGGGTTTTGGAAATGATACAGGTAAGATTTTAATGTCATTTGATTTATCACATCTTCATTCTTTCAACATTGTCACTTTTTTGCATTGCATCCATATATTCATGATAATCTTGATCTTCTTATTTATGTAAAAAGTATTTCTGACTAAACTGGCTGAATTTTGTCTTCTTATCTTTCTTTTTTTCTTTCTCTATCTCCAGTTCTTTCGTCCCAGTTTTTACTGAATTGAATGCTAATGACATGAATCTTCCCCTTTTTCGATTATCAGCTCATTTTATTCTTCTAATTTATTTTTAAAATTAAATCTAATGAGATCATCTGAGCTGTATCTCTAAATTTCTATGTACAAAAATAATATGTTTCATAATTTGTCTCTTCTTTATTACTATTGGAAGATTTTCGTTAAATTTGTAAAATATTGATTTCATTTATTTTCCTTTTAATCTTCGTTTAAAATTATTCTAAATTATTTATGCCATCCTTTAGAGTATATCTAAAGTTCTTCTTTGGTATGTTAAAACTTTAAATTTTTCAATTTTATTTACTTTTTTGTTCCAATCCTCATTTATATTTTTTTAATGCTCATTGACAATTTTTAAAATTCTCCACTTATTTTTTGTATAAATGTTTATTGAATTATTCATTATCGTCCTGTCCTCATTTTTCACCCTCCTTTTATTTTTTATCTGGCTGTATTATTTAAACTTCTAATTTTCTACTCATGCTCGTCTTTATTGCTTCTTTACTGTTGCAAATTTCTACATTTCTTTTTTTGTTCGAATGTTTCGTAATCGTTCATGTACGACAAATACAGAAATATTTTATTGGGAGAAATTTTTTAGTACCACAGAGATGGCCAAAGATTACTAAAGAAAAAGGTTAAAAACCTTTGATACAAGGTGTTTCGGCTATTGTTTTGTTCTAAAAGAAAATTTAATTCCTTTTCAATGGTAACAACAGAATCACGTTTAAAATAGAACAATTTAGTAGGGAACTGTGTTAAAATGAACTTATTCGTTTCAAGAGAAACGTCGTAACGTCTCATGAAGGGGAAGAAAGAAACTACAACGCGAGAAATTCATCTTTATAAAATTAAAACACATCAAAATCACAGCAATTTAATAATTCATGATTTAAAAACACTAATATATTATCAATTTAAAAATATTTAGTACATTTTTAAAACACAAAATTTCCCAATATATTGTAAATACATACGATCTCACTTCATTTAAAAATGTTATGTTTTACATTGCTCTGATAATTTAAATGTTTATATAAATTTTTCTTACGTATTACTAATATATCATCTATGTATATAAAGCAAGTTCGTTGATTATGCCCAATAATTTTTAGAGGCAGGATGCACCGCATATTGATTTTGCACGTTAAAATTTCCATCATTGAAGTTTTCCGTCGTCCCCGCATTCATCTGCATATGTCCCCATTGACTTTTATCCCATGACGGTGATCCAGTCATCCCTGTACCATCTGCACTTAAGTCAGTCTTAATATCATCTTTTCTCATATTCATTTGTGACATTTGAGCATGAGCGATTGCGTAATTTGCGTCTATAAGGGCGGAATAATCGCGGGAAACATCTTGATGAGGTTGATTGTAAGGATTCTGTTGGAACATGTTATAATTCGTGAATTGCCCATTACGCCAATCGTGTTGAGTGTTTTCGGGGGGATATTGGCTTGGCATATTGCTGATGGGTAAAGAGGCGAAAGCTAATGAAGCTGCTGTATTTCCGTTGCTTACTTGTTTTCGTAATCTGGCTCGTCGATTTGAAAACCACACCTGAAAAAAAAGAAGAAATAGCATTAAAACACTCGTTATCCGTACAGCTGTGCTTTACCTGAAAATATTATTGAGAAATATATAGTTTAAATAATGAATGCATAAGCCATATACAAACAGTTTCAGTATTTAATTTTATTTTGCATTTTATTAAAAAAAAAGAAACATAATTTACTTTTTATGTACAACATAAGAAAGTTAGTATAAAAGTTTATGAGCTATCAAGTGATACATTAGCTGGCGCCTATTTTATGTCAAATTTGATTTGAACTAAAATACGCATTCGTTAAGAAATAAAAAAATGTGAAAAAGCCCATTTACATTCTTTAGTTAGAGAAATGGCGAAGCGATTCTAATTAAGCCGCTTTCGCACAAAAGAATTCCATTATTATTTTAGTACAATAATTACTAGAACGGGATAGTTTTTAGTTCTGTAATTAGAGTGTAATAATTCTCAAATTACTTACTTGTATCCTGGCTTCTGTTAAGCCAGTTTGCTGTGCGAGTTCCTCTCTGGTATAAACATCAGGATATTGCGTTCTGGAAAATGCTCTTTCTAATGCTTCCAATTGCTCCCCAGTGAAGGTGGTCCTGGACCTCCTTTGTTTTCTTTTAAGTGGTATTCCCGGCTCGGACTCCACATCGCTATCGTCCTCCCTTTCTGTAACAACATGCAATTATACGCGCGACTTTCTTGGAAGCTGTTAAGCGAATCTATTTATAATTTTATTAATGTTTGGAAACACACCTGGGCCAAATTGAAATGTTTCCATCTGGTCAATTTAATATTTGAACAATGCGTGACAAGCAGACTCCTCCTCTCTTTTTTTCCACGCTGTTGATATGCATCTGATCATTATAATGCGCGCGCCAAAGCCAATTTATCGGTTGTGCGTTTTAACGATGTATCGCAACGGACGCAATCATTGCAAAAGCCGCACAGAATTATAATCTCGCCAAAACAAATACAAAATAATCGCAGAGGAATGTAAATTATATGAAATAATTTTAGATCAAATTCTGTTTTCAATTTATTTAATTAAAAAAGGCAACTATAAATCAATAACAATGTCAATGAAGAACTTTGCGAATATAACCAATTTACTGCTGTCTCGAAAAGCAATCACAACCTTTCAGGGTTACTTAGGATTGTAAAATGTTATATTTTGTTCGATTAATAAACTTATTAATTTATTATATATATTTGCTCTTATATAAGCCGAAAAAAATGTTCGTTGCTTTTAATCAATTGAGAACTTAATTTTACAAAGTTCTTGTTATAATTGCTATTGTATAACCGCACTCCATAAGTAATTTAATTAATGAGAACTTTAAAGAAAAACATTATATTTTAAAATACTCGTAATATTTTCTGTATTCCGCAAATATTCTACTCTGTATATAAAAATATGAAAAGGATTTAACAAACATTTTTGTATTTAGTTTGAAGTTCAAGGTGTCATTTGAGGTGAGATTGCAGGATAGGGTTCAAGGTAAAATTTGGAAGGATATAAGAAAAGATTCGGGATATATTTCAGAAAGTTCGTGAGATTGATTTATTGTGAAAATCTTAATGACCTTTTTCATTACGTTCCCATACTAAAAATTATATATTTATATATTGAGTTGGTTATTTCTATGTATCGGGGAGTTGAGACCTTAGACGGCTGGGGGGCTGGGCCCACTAGTTTAATAATTATTAAATAGGATACCTAGTTAAAAAAAGCTAATTTAAGTCTCATTACTCCCAAAAATATTCTTTTCGATGGCTTTTGGGAAAGTGCACTTATTATGAGTAAGAAGTGAAGAAATCACAAAAGTGGCAGTGAGAACTAACAAAAAAGAAATAATCTATTTACCGAAGAGGCACAAAATTAATTTTGTTTAATGGATGGAATCAAACGAAAAATTTGAAAACAAATTCAATGAAATTCAGTCCGTACTCCTTTCGTACAAAAAATAATTAAATGAATGATTTTTATAATCATTCAATTTTGCTTTCATACGGAAACTAGTCAATGACAAAGAATTTCTGATTACTGAAATTAAGAAATGGTAACTCGGGAACATATTGTTTTACATTTGGCAAATACAACATTAGTTGTTTGTAAAAAATTGCAACAAACTATTTAATTTATTTAAGTGTTATAACCTCTGATAAAACGTGATTAAAGGAAAAGTTTTATAATCAATTCATATGTTAACGGGCGATTAATAATCTCGATGACAATTAAGCCTTTACTCACGTGTTATAAGTCTTGATTATTAATCGCTCTCGTTGACACTTTTTTAGTTGTTAGTTAATCTGTATTCATTTCAAGAATAAACGCTTATTTTTTAAGGTGAATTTAGTTTAGGCAAACTTTACGATCTTTCATACCATTAATAAACTTTGATTTTTGTATGAATGATGAAAAACAACTTTTATAAGACTTGTAAAAGTATTTAACGCCCTAGTGTGGAAATGATTACACGTAAGACGCGTAAAATTTTACGAGTGCGTATTGCTTTACAAGTCAAGTTGCTTACTATAGTTTTTTTACGGTCACATATACATTCTTTGCAGATATACATATGAATTCATTACACTATTCCCTAAAAAAGAGAGCACAAATCCAATTATTTTATTTGTATAATAATCTCGGTGATTTCTACTAATTCCATTCAATTTTTTTTTCAATTGCATTAATTCTTACGTATTTTTTAAATTTTATTTATTTTCTGTAACTTTTCCAGACATACCTCCTTAGTACAATAGTCTCAAACTTAAATTGCTTTGTTGCAATCGTAACGACGCACTAGGATCGTTTTTGAGGGAAAAATCTCAATTTCAAAACCTTTCGCAGGCTTCGTAATGAAAGAGATGAAAGATTAGTTAAAATTGTAGTCTTTTTATCGAATTTTCAAGTAAAGTAGCGCAACTTTAGGATTTCTGACAACTATAACCTCGATAAAATATACTAAACCCGCATTTTATGCATTTTTTGCGATTTTTATGAATGAAAATTGTTAAAATTTTTGTGTAATTTTGATCAGTAAAACTTTTACATTCCCTTGTAAATTGTTAAAGTTTAAAGCTTCAATATGAAAAACTCAATATAATATTTGTTTCCGCAAATACATTTTATGAGTTATTTGCTATTTTGTGGATCTTTTCATGCATTTTCAACATAAATTTCTTTCAGGCAATATTCTATAAAATAGAAACCAAACCAATTTTTCAAGAAGAACAAAATTTCTATTGAACAAAATTACACAAAAACGACATTTCAAGAATTTTCTTAAAAAGAAAAGTTAAAAATGCATAAAATCCTTGTTCATTAAGCTTTATAGAGATCATAGCTGTCAGAGGTTTTAAAGTTGCGGTACTTTACTTGAAAATTAGACAAGAAAACTTCATTTTGAACTAATTCTTCTTCTTTTCTATTGAGTAGTCTGTGGAAGGTTTTGAAATTAATTAATTTTTCCCCATTCATAAATTAATCTTGAAACTTTATTTATAAATGTAATACAATCCACAGTACATCTCTAAAAATAATTATAATAATATTGCTAATACATAATCTTTACTGTATCCGTTGTGTATAACATTCAATAGTGGTTGTAGAAAAAAATATTTTAATTGCAGGAGTCAAAGGGTAAATTATGCAAAATTTCAATGTTGCGTAAAATTTAGATAGTTTTATCTTGAAATCTTGTTATAAAAAATAAAAGTGAAAACAATAAGCATTATTTTAAAGCATTGAGTACGAAACCCTTAAAATGAATACTTTATGGGGTAATTTAAGTCAGATAAATTCAATGGACCAATGCGTGTCCAAGCGGAATTAGCATGGTGCGAAAGTTTATACAGCGGTGTGACTCCCTTGGAAGTCATCCGAAACCATGAAATATTAAGCCGCCCCCTTCCACCTGGTGTCCAGTATACGCAGAAAACCGCATGGGATCACATTTAAAATCATTATTATGTCATATTTTAGCAAAACAAAAACAATAACCTAAGCGTTACACTTTTAATAATACTTTGTATCTTGAGACTTTTATGGGTGCGCGCAACTTCAGTTTAACAAAAAGGTTCTCAAGGATTATGGCAGGCAATCATAGACCTCACACATATTTTCCACCTTCTGAAAACTCGCGTCCGGATTTAATTATAGACAATAACGATCAGTCAAACTTGAGTTATTTATTGTAATGCTTCTCATCATATTTGGTTACATTGTAACTGAAATGGCTTAAAACAAACAGGGTGATTATTCACACCTGTTTCGATTGTGAATTAATGCACTTTTAAACTGTTTCGTGGGCACAGTGATGGGTGGAAAGTGTTAATTTATTTGGTGCACAGATGAAGTGACAGATGATATATTTAGTGCATCAGAGTGTTAAATGATAAATGTTTAGCTATAAAAGGTGGAGTCGGTTGGGGGGCACCAACTCCGCGGGCCCCCCTTGACTCATTTGAATAACTCATGGATCGCCCGTGGAACATACTAATTTTTATAATTAATATTGCTCTTAAATGGCTCACCTCCATCCTTCATCCATACACAATTTCAACCACCAAACAATATTTCCATAATAACAAGCATTAAGAAGAATTGTTTATTTCTTTTAAAGTGAATACATAAGCATATTTTTTGCGCAATGAACATTTTAGCATTTTTAAATTCGTATTATAATTTTACTGCCTTGTTTTCTGTTTGCTTATTTTTTTGTCGAACAGAATTTCGTAAATTGCCAGCCTTGGCAGTTTAGTGTTTTGTATGTTTGTCTCATAAGCGAAAGGTCGCGAGATCGATCGTAAGGAACTGGTTATTTTTCTAATAGAGAAAATTTTAAAAACATGCCTTTTCTAATCCTAGAAGTAAAATTGTAGACCCGGTATAAATGTCGCTATTCCAGAAGAACATTAACACAATTGTAGAAGCCTTTAGGGCTGTACGAGAAGAAAAAACTAAATGATTTCTGGCGGGATATAAGTAATTTACCTACATCCTTAGGGATTCAAAAAAAGTTGTATGCTATAATAAGGATAAAAACTCTTCATCGCCAAGATATTTGATATAGAATATGTTATGATGTTGTTCGCCGCTATTTCTGATTACCTAATCAAAGATCAACTAATTTATTTGATAAACACATAAGTATTTTACCATTTCATTTAATACAAAGTGTGCGGAAAGTCAAGTGGAGTGGAGTGTTATTAATGAAATTTTCTTGAGATGTTTTAATCTTTTAAAAGATTTTTGCATTTGCCCAAATTGTGTTTCTTATAGAATAACTTTAGATAAAAGTTCATTAAAACGAAATCTAATAAATGTGAAACAATTTATACAAAAATAATTAAATTATTTTGAGAATTAAATTATTTAATTTAAATTAATTTAAAAAAATATATTTCTCGAGTAGAAATATGGTAGGTGTGAAAAGAGCAGTGGTTGCAAGAGAATGCAAAATTTATTCAAACATTAATTGCCTAAGTAATAATACGGTAAATTAAAGTGTTTGAAAAAGTTGGTATTGAGTCAATCAAAGAGTTGTATCCTTTCTTAGTGGCTTTCTGCAAAATTTTATTAGCATATTTTATTGAGTAAGATTCTCGCACATGTTGCTATTATTATAGTTTATGAGTGATAACAAATGAGTAATAAAACGTTGTTGCGCGCATTCAATCTGTGGACTTTTGTTGTACAATGTGTTATTGTGTTTGAGCGCTCTTATGCAAAAATAAAATTTATGCTACATTTGTAATCGCGCCTGCCCGTCAATGCACCATGAATAACTCTTGAAAAAATCTGCACATAGAACTATTGCCGGTAATAATATGTTGAATAAGCTTAATGGGTGATAAATTATTGTCTAAATTAATGGGCGCGAACAGTGTCTGTTTGCTTTCCGCGAATGCACCACCACAAGGTATTTCCAAAGCTATCTTCCCCAACTCTCACACAAAAATTTTATAAACATTACATTCCTTCAGAAAGGAATCAATTTAATTATTTTGATAAATTACTTTCATTTATTAATGAGTGGTTATAAATTAAGTCCCTTCATTATGATTCAGAAGGCGCATTAAACAAGAATATAGAACATAGTGAGAGGCATCAAACTTGACTGGCGATTAGTCAAAAGACGGCCATGCCATTTAATCATCCACAGCATTTTTTATTTCTTCCTTGAACCTCACTGTCAACCTTCTTTTTTTAATCCTTGTGTCCATCGGAAGTTGCGAAATTGCGTCAATCAGATCGGTAATCGGATTATAAAATTTTTTTAAGCCGGAAGGTATTTAATGGGGGTTAAACGAAGCAAGGATACGTGTAGCATATTAGAGTGTGGTTTGGACCCCCTTTGACGGCTCACACGGACAATGGGGCTCATTGTATGGCCATCTTTGGCGGCACTCGGCCACCCTCTGAGTCTACGAGATTTATTACGGCACCGCCGTTTGTAGGTTACTTTTCCAACACTTATAATGTTCACAGTTGACATTGTCAACTTGTTACGTGGGGGCCCGCCTTTATTATTAAGAGGATATTTCACCCTGATTTTCATTTACCGGCCACACTTGACGACCACATACACACAATTTACAATCAAATACCAGCCAACAATGCATGTGGAACAATAATATTGCAAGATAATGCAATGTTTAAATTCATTTTTTATTAAAATAATTAACAAATAATACAGAAACAAACTGTTAAACAGTCATATGTAATTGCAAGAATTAAAAAATCAAATAGTAGAAGCAGTAAATTTGATGAAGATGCAGAATAATTTTTGTAATAAATAAAAAAAAAGATTTAGAATCGAAAATCCGAAACTAATAGAGATATATGTATAACATTTTTTTTTCTACTTTGTAATCATAACATTATGAATAACAAACGGATTTTATAATTGCCTCATTATGACAAACGATTTTTTCTAGTTTCGAAGTTGGTACGAGATACGAGTATTAAATAAATTCAACGCAATTGTCACTGTCAGATTCAGTCACATTGAAGTTATGTCAAATGAGACGGACAATAAGTTATTGTATAAAAAACACCGGTTACTTGTATAAAATTTCAGCCGTGTCACATATGTATCTACATAACTTATTTGAATTGTTTTGAATTTAACAGGGTGCGTATCAATAACCTTTGTATGCGGCCAACATGTAAAAATCAACAAATAATTTAATTTTAAATTAATTATTTATTTAAATAAATATGGACATATATTTTTTAGGTTTCAGTTTTCTAATTTAAACCAAAACATGATTCTTAAGTTATTAAAATGTCAAAATTTGTTAATACGTTTCCCTTTTGTTAAAATAGCCACACAGGAAGTAACCAAGAGTTAGAGTGTTATTTGAAATCAATGTACTTTTGACTAAGGATGTACGAAAGATGAGAATCTTAAGTTGAATTGTGTAAAGGTGATGACTCCAAAAAAAAGGGTAGATTTATAAATAAAAAATTTAAAAATCGACAAAAGTGTGGAAAAAGACTTCCGTAAAAGCTTCGTAATGAAGATTCCTCAACATTAAAAAAAACACCACTTGATTAAATTATGAGATTACTTATTATCATATTATGTTAAAGCTTATTGCAATTTGTAGGTATAATCTAACGGCATCTTAGCAATGAATTTTATGCAAAAATATAGTTCAAGGTTTTTAAATGTTGGAGAGATGTTAATCTCTCTAGACCTCTATTACATAGTCATTAACTTCATCATAATACACACCTCGCTTAACCTTCGAGCTGCTTCATGAAGCCTGTCTAAACACTTTGAGTTGGATGAGATACTTTTTCAGAGAATGTAGTAACTTAGTCGTTCTATTTTTTCTCTTCCTCTCCTGTATTGTTTTCTTCATCCCCAAACAAAATTGTTCTGTGGATATCATGTGCACATACATTAAACAACTTCTTTGTTTTTTTTTCAATGACAATTTTTATATTTACTCACAAATATCTCAAAGTCTTTTCTAAGTTGTTAAACCTAGGATCTAGGTACTTAAATACAAGGAGCTATTGAAGTTGTTTTCGAAATTTATATCTCTAGCATTGCTTTCTGCTTATGAAAAGATTTCGTTTAATTCGAGCACTTACTGCTTTGACTTCTTAGAGTCCTGCGTAATACAAGAGACTAGACAGGTTACCCATGTTTGACCAATATAGAGAGAATACTATCTATATCTATCCTTGTTTTCCTCCTATCACACATACAATATTGTGAAGTTATATTTATTTTCTGAAAGTTTTTAGTAAGAAAAATAAAACTGGTTAGATGTTCTGCTGAATTTTGTGTTGATTCGAACTATACAGGATATTTAAATAATTTTCTATGTTTTATTTCATTGCTTCTAGCATAATTATATTTTTGCTAGCTCTGTGTAATATTTCTAATTTCCCGGTGGACGAACATATTTTTAATACCATAGAGATATTTCCCCTTTGATAAAATAAGTTTCCTTTCTGACTGTGCTATTGCAATCGATAGAAGTATGCTTTAAATAAAAATCATTGATGTAAGGAATTAAGTTTCATACACTTCAATAACTTTAAAAATTTCCTCCTCTTTCTCGATCAATTTGAATTAAGTTAAACTAGTCAGTAAGTTTATTTTGAAACGTAATACAAATATGCACAAATTTAGATGAAACCGAGGCTTACACAGAAAAAGAATGCAATCAATTTAATTTTTGTCAGGTGTTGAAATGTAATTCGAAATTCGTTCCCCTTCGATCTGAATTGACCCGATCGGAATATGTGATTTGTTATAAAAATCTTATACAGAATGAAGTGTGAGAGAGAGAATTGAATAGGGAGCTGAAAATATAATTCAATTCATTAACGATTTACAAGCAATATACATCTTAAAACGCTTAACCACATCAGCCCTCGGGAGAAACCAATAAAGGCGCGCGCGCTTTTAAATCAGCGTCGGCACCTTTGTGTAAAACGATCGGTACCAATATGAAGAGAGAGAGAGGAAGCAAGAGGAAAATGATAAAAGAGCAAGAGACCCATTGACACCGCATATACGTGATTACTGTTTTGATTGATCATCAGGAATTCGATTAAAAATAAAAAGAGGAATCGGAAATCGCGAATGTAAACCCTCCAATCAAAGCCCACGTTCTTTTTAATTAAAGTGAATGGTTGGTTGTGTTCAACTTATTTTATTTTTTAACATATAGTGAAATTTTTCTTCATGTCGGGCGGCGTGTTTACAGGCAATTGACCGGAGTTTTCTAGTATTGTTATCATTTTGTTGTGTGACAGGAGAACAACGCTTTGCGGCGTTGAGCGGCACTTTGTACCTTCCGACCACCTACCTACATATCAGGGCTGATGCCAAAAAATTTGTACGCTATCCCATTCAACGGACAATTGGGTTACATGTATTACGATAATACTGACAAAACGTACGGCTATTGTGTGGACACCTTTGAACATGCTAGCCGACTGAGGTGATGATCTACTGCAAAACTCAACTTCCTGCCAAAACATTCTATTCAGATAACAAATAATTATCTCGGCCATGAGAAAATATTACTTAACACACATTAAAATTTAAAAAGAACAACTTTTCAAAGGTGAAAAATGAAAAGTTCAATATAAAATGAATAGTAAAAATAATTTTTAACAAAATTTAGCAATTTAGAATGCATTTTAAATTAGAAAAAATTTCACCAATAAAATATACTTAATAATATTTTCAATTTTCTAAACATTTTTTTTTAATTGTCGATTCGGATAAATTCTCGATGATAAATTCAATAATAAAACATTGTAAGTTAAATAAAATATTAGAATTGGTGAGAGAGTGTATTGCAAATACACAAATATTTTCGTAAAGATAAAAATCACTTAAAAAGGTGTACAAGATCTATACACAAATACAGTTTTTTTCTTTTCCTCTTCTATTTTTCGAGGTAAATTACTAAAAATTCATATATCAAAGTAGTGCTTGCGATAACTTTTTTATAGTTGATTATATTCATTTTGTGCCAAATATGACTACATTTCAACTTTGTGAAAATTTAGCTAATGACTAACTTTACACTAAGTTGGGATATAATAATCATAAGAGTATAAAAATAAATAAACTACATCGTATAGAGATGTAGAAAAAAATCATGTAAGGACTCTAAACATGTAAACGCAAATTTTAGGTATATGGAAAATTAAAAAATGTTTTATTTCAAATCCGAAAAAAATTAGTTTTCAGTAACCTCTTTTCTAATTTATACTGTAAAAATCCTAACAGCAACAAAGTCGAAAAGATTTTTGTTTATTTTTTATGTTGGGCAACATGTTTTTATATTTTGAAATTATTATAAGGAAATTTTTCTACGACCACGTTGAAAGTGATAAACAACGAACAGAATACAGGCTATTTAAGTTGCTCTTTAGGCATATTATGCGCTTTACTTTAGCGCAGTCAAGCGTTAGCTATATAATTATAATTATTTTTAGAGATGTATTGCGAGTTATATTATATTTATAAATAAAGTTTGGAAATTAATTTATAGATAAAAATTAATATTGTAAGTCATTTTTGGTTTTATATTAAGTTGAAATATGACTAACATTTACGTCCAATTGATTATAAGTAGGTATTCATATTATTTAATTGTTATTTATATACAAAATACGAAGAAAATGAAAGAAAAGACTTTTATTATCTAAAAGCACAAGAATCTGGCCCACTACATTTTCTTACGTCAATCCGTCCCGTGAGCAATTTGAGTTTGACGTTAGTTACTGTGTTAAGCCTTTATGACACGTTATTAAATTTTGTATATAATTTACACGTAAATTTTCATTGAAACTTTTTTACAAAATTTCATGGAAATTTTTTGCACAATTTACACAAACTAGATTTTTCTGTTTTACACTTATGCTAAATTTAGTAGTAAACTTAGCTACAAATAGTGCCAACTTTTATGAGTTTTCAATAAATTGTTGATATCCCTAGTGGATTGGTAATATCCATTTAATTTTTTTTTTTTTGAGATCTTTTAACCTATAAACTACACATCTAAACGTATACAAAGGAAAAAATATTAAGTAAAGTATAAAAATGACATGTCATAAATTTTCATGAAGTTTAGAACATTTTCTAAAAAATTTTCATGAAAATTTTGCATAAAATTTACAAACAAATTTTCTGTATGACACGATGCTAAATTTGATAATAAATTTTTATGAAAATTTGCATGTTAATTTTATATAAAATTTGACGACGTGTCATACGGGCTTTATTAAAGAGTTATGACTGCAAAAAAGTTACATAAAATGAATAAAATTAAAAAAAAACTGTAAGAATAAAAGTAGATGAAAGAAAATGTGAATGGAATAAATAGAAATCACCGAGAATATTTCACAAATGAGGTTATTCGATTTCTGCTAGCATCGTAGAAAAAATATAGTAAGTAACTTGACTTGTAGAGAAATACTGTATTCCTAGAATTGCCATATTCCTATGTCTATGAGAATTACATATTCAACGCTATGCGTTTCGTGTGTAACCATTTCTATTCACGCGTAAGAAGCTTTTTACGTCTCGTTAAGTAATATACTATAAAAAATTGTTATTTTGAAAAATATTATATTAAGTTTCCTTTATAATTTTAAAAAATATGCTAGTACAATAATAATGTTAAACTTACTTTTATCAACAAGATAACATTGAACAATGTGTACAAAAATTTAAAAAACTCTTTATTAAAAAGTTTTCTGTTAATTTTCTAGATATGAGTATAAGTAATAATATTAATACTTAAAGTGTAAAATTTTTAAAATAGCACATATAGAAACTGTTTTTAAAATAATTGATCGTTTTCTGAATATTTAAAAATAATAAGTTGTTAAAACCGAGTTGTAGTTTTGACAAAAAAAGGTGAATAGGTGTGAGATACACACACACATGTGTTGTATAATGCATTTTAAAAAGGTTGATCCCGCACCTCTTGGTCCGATGAAATTGTAAAGTATATAATGCACTAATGATAGCCTTGGAATGCGCACGAGCCTCACAGCCTGAAGTAAAAGCATGATCTGTATGACTCTCCATCTTAAAGAACAATGGCGACATGTGTGGGCCATACGGAGCTGTCTAATTGAACAGCAGGAGGTCGCATGATTAATATGCGAACGACGGAGATGAATAATGTCTCATTAAGAAAGGTGTGAGTGAGATAAACACTTACCGATGAATGATCAGTGGCTAAAACAACACCGGACCGCAAAATAAGAAATAATTATAAGGAGTAGTTCTTTTACACATTAAAAAAAGGACAAATTGGATTCTTTATTTATTTCAAATTTCTTTTGGTAACTTTTTGCTGCTTTTATATTTTCTAAAATTTGCTCGCAATGTAGAATTAAGTAGAGACTTGTTGATATTTAAAACATGGGGGTTGGAAATAGGCAATGGTTGTTAAAGGTTTTGTAAATAGGTAGCTTGAAAATATTCAGAAGACATTTTTGTGATTATTTAGACTTAGATAGTTTTTAAAAAGATTGGTACTTTAACTGAATACGTTTAGAAAAAAACTTTCTGAAAAATATTTGCTCTTGCGATTATTAAAAAAACTACCATTACTTATATAGTTTTAATCAATTTTTTCGAAATTTCAAGAAAATTTAATGTTATTTGAATGACAACTTTATGAGGCATTATAGATTTCAAAACTTGTATGTACTTACAAACACATATCCCATATTAGTAACGCTATTTTCTCCTTTGTAAATTAAAGGGTTTTATTTCGTCTTAATGAAAATAACTTTTTCTGTAATTCTCATGTTTGTTAAGTTTATACATTTAATTTATAAAACTCCCAATAAAAAATTAATTAATTAACTATTAAATTAATTTCAAAAAGATTTGTCTGCATACCATTAACAATTAACACCTCGATGTCTCAAAAGTTATTAATTTGATAATCCTATGATTAAGTACTTCTTATTAAGTTTCCTTCTTTCACATCCCCTACTTAATGACATCTTTAAATTTTAATTAAATTCAATTCGTTGTGTTTCGTCGTTTTGCGGATTAGAACATTTTGTTCGCTCGGTTGAATTTAAAAGGTGGATCTTATTATTGCAGAAAGCAATAGCTCAAGGGCCTATTCTTATACTTTTTGAATGATTTAACAATAATATTTAGTCTTTTTTCGAGGGGATAAATGTGTATACATATCCAAATTGTGTTAGCACAATGAGATGAGTAGTGTGTGGCCTTTCTTGTGCAGTTCATTGAGTCTATTATTGCTACAAAATAGATTTTGTATTCAAGTTTAAGTACCAAAAATGAACATTTTATACACGAATGAACGCATGGTATAATAACTTGATGAATTTATTACAAACCAGCAGAAAAACCCAACGCTAACGGATATGAAATAATAAAAAAAAAATTTTAAAGACAGACAACTATTCATTTTAATTAATTGTTAATTTAATACCAAACGGAAATTGCAATGTAAATTTTAAATTTTTTGGCATTTTTCCTGATTTTATCAATATAATAATGCCGTAATGAAATTAAACATTAAATGTCAAACATCAGATTGTTAAATGCCAAAGTATAAAATGTTAGATATCGAATATCAAAATCTCTGCATCTCTCCTTCCTTTAATTGAAAAAATTGTAGGTCCACTTTGTTGAACAGAGATGATAGTTGAATGATTTACCCTAACCATATAAATTATCATCTGGTATTCTCGGGCACGTCGTCTTTTTGTGATGGTACCACACAAACTAAGAAGTTAATTGCTGCGAAATGCAGTGCAATATGTAAGTTTTTTTATACAAAACAAAATTTTAATTTTTGCAAGTCCATGTTACAAGAATATCTTGCATTTTAATCAAAATTTGAATGAATTATCTAAAAAACTCAGCACCATTTTATAGAAATAAGATAAATGTTGCATCTTAGTAAATAAGCCGTCACGTTTTAATATTATTATATATAATAAATAAATCTTTGACAGTTTAAAGATAAAATGTAAATTTATCATTTTTTTTAAATCAATTAATATTTAAAAATAGGTATGGCAAAAGAATTGTGTAATTCCGTAAACTGTATTTTGCAATAAAAAAAATTATTGCATTGGTACCACTTTACTAGAAAGATTGTTGTTGGATGAAAAAGAAAATTGTTACATTTATATTTTCTCAGTAAATTATTTTTGTAGTGGTTTGTAATTCCATAAACTCAACAAAAATATGATTTCCGAAACTATTTTACTAAAAACTATAAAGTTGTTTCTGAAACTAGCAGTAAAATGAGAGATATCGGTATTAAAGTTACTCGAAATTGGCACTAAAATTCGGTTTTATTGCTGTTTTTGTATATTGTTAGTTGCATAACTTGAATTTAGAAATACATACAGGAAATGGCATTTTATTAAAAAAAGGAGTAATTATTTTTAGAGTTTATTGGTTGTATTAGAGATTGTTTTGAATCATCTCTAATTTTAAAACAAGAAATTATAACAAGAACCTTACACATGTCAGGGCTTTGCAATTCTTTAAATTAATAATTCTCAAATTCTGAAATGGATTTTTCAATTTTCTGAAAATTCCATGATATTTTACCTTTTTTCCGGTTGTTGATAGATCTTTCTCAATACAGTTAACTGATTTAGGGGTTTGAAGAACAAGCAAAACTTTTTAATAAGAATAAAATTTTTTGACATGTGAGAAATAAAAGTGTTTCCTATTGCGAATAGAAAAGAAAAAGATGCTGACGATATGATGTAAAGAGTAGTAACGATATTTACTTTTACACCATGCAGGAATCAATGGCCAATGTGACATGTAGTTTAAAAATTTACAAAATTTGGCTAAATAAATGCAACTCTAATTTTTCAAAGCCCTAATTTTATACCTAACAAGTAGTTTCAAAATTTCAGGTTCTTCTATCACCAGCTCCCGATCTATGTGTACAAATAAACTTTAAAAAAGCCTAAATTTAATTTTGTGTTTCATTTTAATGCAGAAATATTTTTCAAACATTGTCTAAATATTTAATTAATCGTCTTTGATAACTTTTGAATATCTGATAAATTCAAAATGTGAGAGTTTCCTTATTCTGATATTTTAATAATTTGCAATTTCGGTTCTGTCGTGCTTGATTGCTTACCAAATTTTATTCATGTTATTAGACTCAATTGTAACATACTAAAATTCTTATTTCTAGCATTTTTTGCCAAGAAGTGTAATTAACATCTACATTAACATATAGAATTCAAAATAATTATGATAAATTAAGAAAAGTGATTTATAACTTTTAAACATTAATATCAAATGATTATTAAATGTATTTTATCAGAAAACTAAATAAAAATAGAATGTTATCAAAAATAATAATTTTAATAAAAGAAAAACTAATAAAATTCTTGAAAAATAACAGTTCTATATGTAATAACTTCAACATCTATTGGGATTTAATTCTGCGAACCGTGAAGAAGTCCTTTTTGCTTTTTCTGTATCCTTCCAAGCGGAATTAAGAACTAAATATACCACAACCTTTTACGACTGCCCTTTTTCCTCTAGATCTATAAACGTATATCGAAATTTTTATGTCCGAAATATTTATACATAAATAAAATTGTATATGCAAAGTACCATTATAATAAAGCCATTCTTGAAACATTAAAAGAGGGGTCATAAAGTGGCCGCCTTAATAAAAAAATTATTAAGGGAACAGGAATCGTAAAATATCGCTTCAGGGTGTAAAAAAAATGGTAAGAAAGAATTTGAAATATTCCGAGGGGCCAGACCGCGTGGAACCTGAATGAAGTGTGGTAGGTTTGTGCGGAGCGTGTGGAAATGTGGGATGGACAGTGCGATCGGTTTTGAATGATTGAATGGCACAAAAAGCCTCTGGGAAAATGGTTTGAAATCTAAAACAAGTTACTTGAGTTTTGGGTGGTAGAAATCCGACACCTACACGTACAATAATTACTCCATTTTCATTTATTTGAAAGAGTTAGAGCATGAGTAGATTTATTTGAAAACAGATGGTTGCTTTCATAACAATAAATTTCTAAATAATTAAGTTAATAGAGGATTCTTTAATATATCTACAAAATCATAAAAAAAATAATAAATTATTAAATATTGTGCAAAGACTTCCAAATTCAACTTTGGAAAATTTCTTATTTTAAACTAGTTCAAAGTAACCAACTCGATGATTTTTTTTAATGTAAAATAAAAAGAAAATCTCGGAAAAAAAATAGTTATAGGTACATTACTCTTAACATCAGATAAAAAATGAGGTATAAGATGACAGAAAACATTTACTTTAAGATTTTTAGATTAAAATTATTCAGAAAACAGCCAACAGGCAAGGAATTTCAAAGTTCATTGAAATTAATGAAGTTTTGCTTTGTTTGATTTTGGAGGCGAACAGTTAAACTTTTCGACTCGTTCAATTTCAGTTGATGTTTACCCACATGTACATATGGATAACACGAATTAAGCATAGTTGAGTATGTAATTTTGGAATTCTACAATGATATAAATTACATAATAAAAATTAAGTAAGAATGAATGAATTTCCATGTTTTAAATTTTACAATAATTTGGAAATAAATGATTATTTTTCTTTTTAATAGCAATGTAAAATATTTACATCACGAAAACTTACATTTTGTTTTAGAGTGTGATTCGTATATGTAGATCAAATCTTTTAATTGCAGCACAAGCCCAAAATATTTTTCTCATTCTTGCAATCATCTGATCTCTTTTTTTGTAAAAGCGAGATGATTTTGATTTCTTTGTCTCATATTTAAATTTTGAAAGTTTGTATTTTTCGGTCCGGTTTATTAGACAAGGAGGCAAAATGATAGATTATTCAAAACAAATAATGAGCTCAATGAGGTTGTTCTGGTGACTAAATACACAATTATAGTGAGATATATTTAACTAATCATTAGGTTGAGTACCGATATAACTACATAGTTGTCAATCACTTGCCGCTTCTATAAATATTCACGAAATAAAGTTACACTAATTTATTGAGTATTGTTTTTACATTTCAAAATACTTTTTGTTGTATGGTGTTACCCTATCTATAAATGTCAATTATATTGCAAATATTGTAAAGACGTTTTTTTCACATATGAGGATGGTGTAATTTAGAAAGTAAATTATCTTATGCTGGCATTAAAAAAGTCGTTAACATAAATGGAAATTTAAAAGCGGGATCCTCTTGTGTGAAAAAGTGAACTTGATTGAGTGGTAATCTAACAGGTCAATCGAGTTTAGTTTGCAATTTTATCTGGTGAAGTGTCCCGAAGCGTTGATTGTCATTTCATCCTTACACGATGCCGTAAAAAAGTGGAGAATTTTTTGCTGTCGGTATAGCTGGCAGGGACGAACAATATAGCAGGAGGACGGCTTTAAAAACGGAATAAGCGCGATCACACGTGTTCTGTAATAATCTGTCTCATTAACATATTATGCGCGCCTTTGTGTGTTGCCGCCACAACTTTGATTTCATTGATTGGATCTACCGGGTTTCACAAAAAAAGCAGCAAAAGTATTTCAGAAGATTATCACATCTCATTGAGATTGTTGGGGCCGATGTGTCATTAATTTCTCGCGGGCCCAGAGAAAAACATTAAATTGACATAAATCCGGACGAAGGGTGTCAACCAGATGGTTCTTGTGACCTGATACTTTTTGAAACGATATAATCCCTACGTTTCGCCCGGCGGCAACTTGAAAAGATCGAAAACGTAATAATTACTCACCCCCTAATATTCCATTTATTGTATAATCCTTTTTGCCATCAGGATCATCGCGTCTTGAACCCCCACGCAATAACCGGCTTATCGAGGACACGCTAGGTGGATCCTGTACTCCTTCCTGAAACAAGAATTCAATTGTAAGTATTCCTCCTGCTGCAATGAACATGTATGACGGTTCAATTCGAATTCCAGAAAGTTGCAAACCCGTGTGATTGTGCATCTATCTGAAAATTTCTCTTACATGTTCGTGTTTGATTTCCAACTAAATTATGTGCTAGGTGAAATAGTTTCATACATTTTCTTGATATTACATTCTTGAAATTTATCAAATGTGTAGAAATATTGACGTGAATCCATTCGACTGTTATGTTTCTTATTTGGCCGAAAAGATGATTTATAATTTGTCTATTTTTCTTTCGGTTTGGGAAAGACAATTTTTGGTTGCAATAAACTATTGAATTTCTAAAAATGAAATTTAAAAAAAAATTAAATAGTTAGCAAGGAAATATATTCAATCATAAATAAAATTTTACGTGTTTGTGCCATTTTCTTACTTGAAACATAGAACGCATTCCACGCATATTTTCGTTAAAGCTGTGTTTAATTTTTTTACAATATATATGTATAGTTGACAAACTAGTCTTATTAGTTATCGATCATGATGTAAGATATACAAGATAGCAATATAGCAAGGGAATAAAAAAATAAAGTAACGAACTTCTTTTGGAACGCTTTTTTTTAATACAAAGATGAAGAATGTAGGATTATATTAACACGGGCGTCAATGGATAAATATAATGTTTTATTTTTTATTTTCGAAATTAACTGATATTTTGTGCTACTAACCCACTATTATTAGCGGGTAACCGCTTTAGCTAGTAAATATTGTAATTAATAATTTGTTCTGCTACGGAACTGTTTAATTATCTGCAAATCGTTTAGTTACCAGGGAACAAAATGTTTAGCTGCAAATTAATTACTCTGTTTTCATTTGTTTCACATGGTGGTCAGTGTATTGTCGGTAGCCTGCCTCACAATTTTCCAAATCGAGGAGAGCTTTTATCTTTTAATTGTGTTTGTAGTTAATTGAAGATGTTTTCTAGCTATAAAATTATTATAGTCAGGTGGTTTAAAGAGAATGGACGGTGTAAAGCGAACCTGCTGCCCATTTTATTTTTCCGCTAATTTCATTTATTATTAATTTTTTCATTATTGCGGTGTAATAACAATAAAAAATATTGCAACGAGAGGTGTGGAAGGACGGGTAACATCCAATAAATGATTATATTTTCTACACTTACTTTTTTTCTAATTGCTTGAAATTGTGGAGTTTTATTTTTTGGATTAAATTTACCTTATTTGGTCTTATGTTTGCTTTGAGTTTAATTTTCTTTTCAATTTATGTCGTATAATTAAATTTCCCCTTTTCAATTTTATTGAGGAAGCTCATTGATTAATTTTTGCCTTCCGGATTATAACTTTTAGCTTCGTAACGTAAACAGAATTGAATTTTCAATCAATTTCATAAATAACGGTTACCAAACAATTATAAAAGGATTAAATTTATTTTCATTATAATATTTGTATCCGGTGGTCCGAGAATAAAAACAAATTTTGTGGTGTATCATCATAAACGGGGCTAGACGATAAACGTATCTAATTTCAAATAATTACTTCATACATCATCTGACGGTGTTGTAAACAAGTATTTGAATTTTTAAATTGAAGAGTTGATAATCAAAAGGGTCTAAGTACCAAAAATTTTGTTTCGTGAAAATTGAGAAAGTTTATATACAATAATTATTGACGCTTGTATAAAAACCTTATGACCGTTGTACGAGCTAAAAACGATTAGATATTAGCACAAACCCTTTTGATATTTTACTGGGACTGCCTTATAGATTCGTTCATCTGCCTAATAAAGTCAGTGAATGGAGTAACATGTAACAGTGCCTATAAATAAAAATTCTAAATATTTAAAACATTATTTCAAATTACGCCTTAGACTGGCCACAGATGCTAAAAAGTTTGAAAGTTAAATAATAAAATGTAAAAAATTTAAAAAGTTTCTAACAATCGCCGATTTTGGACGAAAGAATGGTTCTTAAGATGGAATATTTATTTCCATATTAATTTACTGGAAGAATTGCGCAGTTTGCAATCTGACCGTTGGCATAATTATCTCCGATTGGACGAAGAAAATTCTTATTTCTATTAATGTTTGTCGCAATTCATAAATTCTATGCCACACACCAAGAGACATTAACGCGACTGCATGAGAGAGTTGCAATTATTCAGGAGAGCACAGAAAACTTTCGGGACAATTAAAAATCATCCCCAATTATTAAGTCTAATCAATACACTAACAGAGATGCACTTGCGTTGAAACTCTTCATACAGGTTGTATAGCAAGATTAAGCATCTGTGGCCAGCTTTAAATAGAATTTCGTCAAGTAACGTTCAAACCAATTCAATTTCAATAGATTTTGCTTTCAGAGACCCAACAATAGATCGATATTAATTGTAAATAAGAGCGATAATTAAAATATTTGTAAATCTTCTCTTTGAGGAAGCTCGAGTAATATTGAAAATTTTTGTTTTTGATAACTATAACTAACATAAAGTATAAGTTTCGAGCTTAAAACATAATGTACGAGTAACATTGCGCTGTCACTGTATATGAATGACCATCAAGGACAACGTATTTTAATAGGCACTCCAATGACAATGCCAAATTTCATCGTACACCATGTAAACGTCTGACTCGTAGCCGCTATTTATACTAGAATCACTGAAGTAAAGAGTCTAACAAGCAGGATTTCTTCATTTAATAATCATTTAATTCAGCTAAGTAACTTATAATTTTTAAGAGATAAATCAATAAAAATAGAGTAATCCAAGTTATATTATATATTATGGAGTTAACTCACTACAGAAATACAAAATATAAATCTCAGGAGGACACTGGAAGGACATAAACAATTGTTGTTACTTCGAATTTTAATTCATTTTCTTGAAAACAGGATTAATCACTGATTAAATACGAAAATTATTAGAATTATTAGAAAACTGCTAATTGCTTTGAACATTATTTAATCCTACATCATCCTTTTCGGAAATAGTCTCAATTATATGTTAGAAAATTAGCAATATTTAAAAATATCACAATATTAAATCTGTGTAACGATCAATTGCGACAATCTAAATTTAAAAAGAATCTTACAAGGGATTCAAGATTAACGAAAAAAAGAATAATAATAATAATAATAATAATAATAATTGCAGAAAGCCAAAGGAAATGCAATAAAAAGTTAAAATAATATTGCATCAACCAATTTAATTAACTATCTTTAGCTTCTTTTACTCTGCAACTATTCAACTAATTTGTAAATTATAATAATTAAAGTCCCATGTTTCATCCTTTAGTTGATGTTTTATTAAATCTAAATGTCATAATATTATATTTTAGTTTCCATTCATATAATCGTAAAAAATTAATATTAAAAATTAATTGTAAATCAGAGCGATAATTAAAATATTTGTAAATCTTCTCTTAGTCGACAGTTCCAAGTCTAACTGCATGAATTTTCTGAGCATTTTATGTAAATTAAAAGTTTTACACATTCCATCATCGAAAATATATAATGAACAATATTATTTGTCCAAATTCAAAAAAATTTATGTTTCAACTTTGATTCCAATATGTTCAAATTGGCAGAATTCATTTTTAGTCGATAGTTCGTAATTATTTGTTATGGGTAAGGCTTGTCTCTCTAGTATACATCTCGTGGACAATGGACTTCCAATCCATCCATCACAAAAAAATGAGTCGATCCGTTGGCCAGCATACTTTCTTCGCCTTCATGAATATTTTTTACGGCCGCGGCACGGCGAAGCATGTAATTTTCCGCGGCATGTTATTATGTAACATCTCTCAAGCAGCGCAGCACCTGATGCCACACCGTGGCATGTTCGGCATGTACTATACCGGATTCTGGACTCCGTACACAGCGCAATGTGTTATTTAGGATAATGAATTGCAAATTTTTTATGTGCTACATACACCTAATTCAACTCCATTTACATATTAAAATATGTAATATAAGCACAAAAAATATATATGTGCCTATTAAAAAAATTTTCGATATGATCTCTTATCCGCGAGGGGGTTTTCATCAAGTTCCTTCGGGCGACAATCTTCCAGTACTTAATTTTAAATCATTATGCAGATTTATTGGGAGATCACCGACACACTTTATAATTTAATAATAAAAAAATTCTGAGTACCAACATAAGGTTTATGAACTATTTACAATTTTTAAGTATTTCTCCACTTTTAGGATTTCCTTTTTGGATGAGGCGCTATTGTTTTCATTTTTATAAATCCTCCCGCCTGTCAGAGTTAATTTGTGAATAAACTATGCAAGCTAGAATTTTGTAATTAAATATCTTAATATAGGTAATAGTATATTACGTAACAAAACTTGTAAAAAGCATTTTATGCACTTTTTGTACAAGTGAAGTTACATACTATACTTTTTCTATGACCGCGTACACATTCTACACAGATATTTAAATAAATCCATCACACTATTCCTTAAAGAAACGAGCAGAAATTCAACTTCCTCATTCGTGTAAAATTCTCAGTGATTTATACTTATTGCAGTCAAATTTTCTTTTATCTACATTTTATTCTTATGGTATTGTTTTAAATTTTATTCATTTCTATAACTTTTCCACTAATATCTTCTTAATACAGTAGCTTAAAACTCAGATTAGACGCGGACGTCCATTCTGTCCAAAGAAAAGTGGCGGGCCAGATTTACAATAAACAATTCAATTTATAAATGACATTGTTTAAAATCCGGTGTTTTGTGTTTCGTATGTATTTATTTATTTCTCTGGGTTTTTTATATTTTCATCAAGACTAAATAACGGGTTCTCCTTTTGAAAATTAAATTTTATCAACATCCCTTTCATATGGTGTGTGTAAATAGGAAAACGCAACTTTTGTGTTACACATGCTTCGTCTGCACTGACCCATTTGAATCAATAGGAAGCCAGAACGTGCTTCAATTAACGCCTTAGATATCAAAGTTATATAGATAATTAGGATTAATAGAAACACTTCTTTGATTTTCCACTTTATTTAAATTTAGTCATCGGTATTTACATCGTTACAACTGGCCAAAAATAGGCCGAAACCGGTAACGAATAGTATAAATAAAGTGGAAAATCAAAGAAGTGTTTCTATTAATCCTAATTTGAAAAAATACCACAAAGTAGACACTGCTACAATCCAATGTATAGAAAATTGCTTTATAAAATTAATTTTATTGAAGAAGAACATACTAGGGACAATATTATGTATTGTCTGTCCTTGCGTCCTTTAGCCATACAAAACAAAATCAAAATTGGCTAGTAGGGTTGGAAGCCCAAAATGAGGAGGAACTAGAATGTATAGAAAATATCAAGAAATCGATATAAATGTCGTCCAAAATTTATGATGTCCGCAGAAAATTACACCTTATGGAAGACCATGGTCCTCTATATGTACTTTAAGTTTATATTTTTTTGCATATGAAAAAATTAATTACTAGGTGGAAATTTGTGCCAAAACTTTGGAGCAAATTAAAAAAATCATCACATTTTGAAAACTAAATACAGATTCAATTCAGAAGAGTTGATTGACTAGATACCGCATAACATAATTTTCTTGGCTGTTGAACAAGAATAGTAACGATTAAGATCCTACAAAATAAAATAGCTACATCATTTATTCCAGATATGTTTTCATTTTTTGCCTTCCATTTTATACTATGTATTTCTAATAATGAAATTTGTCTTTTCTAAAACTTAAATATCCACATACCTAAACGACCCAAGCGGATCTGAAACGTCGCGATTGAATGTAATATAGTGCGAATTAACTGTGATTGTGCACTCCTGAGAAGGTACGTTACGATGTAGAATAAGAAGCCATAGTATAGATTACAGTACATCTGAGTTAAAAAAAAAAATAAATCAAAGCAGTTAAAAGTTATTCAAGCACCTAAATTGGGGCCGTATCATTAACCCAATTAGAAGGAATTAAAGTGCAAATGGCATACAAAATGTCATCCGTTTATTAAATTTAATAGTCTATTAGTGAAACGCATTCGTAACTTTTGCAAGTCCTGTTTAATTGAATTTCATCCAACATTAATTGATTACGTATTAAAACATTCGATCTTAATCTGACAATTTGCTGTCATCAATATTTATGTCGAGGAGTAAAATGCATACCGTACCAAAATATTAGTGTGAATATTTGCAAATGGGAATTGAAAGTATTACAAATAGTTTACTTTTCAATTTCGTTGAATTGATTTTCACATACATAACTCTCTAAATTGCTATTACGATTTTAGCGAGAATATGCATATTGGTAGTTAATTTTAGATTTGTTGGTGTCGGGTCAGTTTGAATCAGTCACGTTCAATAAATCACATTTATGTACCTCCGTCCTTTAAAATCCTGGAGCTATTCCTGCAATTCTTTCTTTTTAATTATGTAAAATGATAGGTATTAAGTAAAATTAAATTTTATGTAATGAAGCCATTAAACGCATTGAATGAATAAAGTAAAGTTAGTTCAGTGTTGAGTTGTATGGTCCACCTGTGTGCGTAATCAATTCAGCAATAAAATGGAAAATCAATTGAAGGGTGCCGCGCGCGAGCGATTCCTAAATGATGTATGAGTTCGGTCGTGATTTTCGACGCCCCCATGAAAATTCCGGTGTTTCTGCAGTGGCGGTACTTCTGTTCTGTCGGCTTCAGATGAAAAGAATGCGAAACTGACTCACAGAAGGCAATATCGTTTTACTAATTATGCGGTTTCCATTTATGAATTCAATTCTTCTAAACTAATGATTGATTTTGTTAAGGGTGGTCGTATTAATATCGATGTGTGATTGTAATTTATACGACACCACTGGATGTGAAGAAAGGTAGAGGCGTGCCAAGTTCGTTTATCGGCCGCGAGCCAGTGTTAGATTGAAGCGCGCGATGCCATCGACAGTTGTCCCGACGGTAATTTGAAGGCGGTGAGGCACGTTCCATCCGACGACCATTATCATTTCTAGATGTCCTCAAGCGTTCCTTTTGATCTTATCCGACACATCAAGAAGAGCTCGCTACTAGCACCTACTTCTTACCTTGATCAATTTTTCGCGGATTTCCCAACCGAAGATCCCTGGATTCTGCTGTTTTAGTTGTTCAATCCTTTTTTCAACTTCTGCGGTGGCTACCCGAGGTTTAGAACCACCTATTACTCCAGGTCGGATACTACCTGTTTCTTGATACCGATTTAGTATCTTAGAGACACATCCATGTGATACACGTAATTGTCTTGAAATTACACAAGGGCGAATGCCAGCCGCCGCCATTTCAACGATTTTAATTCGAATATGATTCGGTAAAGGACGACCGTTTATAAATACACCACCCAATTGATTTACCCTTCCTTGACCTAAAACAAAAAAAAAGAAGTAAATGAATATTACCAGTTCTAAAAATAATTTCTTTTTATTCATTTAGAAATGGAATTATTCTTCTCTTACGAGAACTTTTGCTTTTTACATTTTTTATTATTAATAATACCTTTCTAGTGCACACAAACTATTCTGAATATTTTTAAGTTTAACATTTTAATTTAGAATTTTGTTTAAAATAGTGTATTTTGAAAAGTTTGCCAAACAAATGGAAATTTTTTTATAGATGCATGTTGCTCAAGTTATAATCTAAAATGGAATGGCAAATTTGTACAGCTTAGACACACGAAAGACCTGACGTGATCATGAATTTTGTTATGGAAGCAAATGTTTGTAAAAGATTTTAAAAATATATTTCCATAAGATATAATGTGTTAATTATCACAGACTTATTTTTTTAATTTTTAATGTTAAAAAATAAAAACAAAAGAACTATTGCAATAAACAAATTGATGAAAATAAAACATCCGTACAAGTTTTTTTACCATAAAATAATAAAAATTTTAAATTCTTTGGAAATTTCTTTTAAAGTTTTATCAGATTATTTATAAATTTAAGAAAAGAAAATTAAAAGTAAAAAATTTAATTTTTCTAAATCAAAAATTAAAGATAATAGAAGCAATTTAATACAAAAAAATATATATAAAATAAATAATATAGCAATATTTTTATGTTCAACATTGAAAGAAATCTTTATATACAAATAAACTTAATTATTTTTAAGATTTCTAAAAATATAGAAATGTTTTGGATTTATTTGAACAGAATAAAATAAATAAAAAAGTTATAGAAAAATTAAAGATCAGTATTAGTAAAATAAAGAAGAATGTGGGAAAGGATGATATTTTAGTTAAGAAAATATCAAGTTAAAGAAGAAACTTAATTCCTACAGTGAGAAAAGGAAAATATAAAATTATAAAAAGTCAGGGAAGGAAAAGAAGCAAAGAAGTAATGAGAAACACTAATACAATAGATAAAGATGAAAACAAAATTTAAATAGAATTGAAGAAGCTTGAGTTTTTTTTTAACGAACAAGCAGAATACTAAAAATATGAAAACTCATAAAAAGTAATAATGTTGCGATCCAAATTTGTAATTCTGAAAGGGTGTCACAATTAAGGAAATCAAAAAGTTTTTTCTACTCTTGCATGGAAAACTCCTGATTTCCGCACAATTAACACAACAGATAAGGACAATTCCATATGTAGATACTAGGCAATTATTGATTTCTTGAAATAATAACTATAGTAATCTGTCAAGTTATCGCCCGCAGATATTTTCATTTTGTTAGTTTTGTAAACTTCTCCAAGTTCAATCAGAAAGCTAATTTCATCATAAAAAATAACTCATCTGTAGCTCAAACTTCATTAACTTACTCACTCGTCAACATTTTGGATTTTTAACTCGATATTTAACATTCTTCTTATTAATGAATTTTGTATAAGCACCGCACTTGCAGAATTCTACTCATTTATTTAGTCCCAAACAAGCTCCCAAGATATAGTATTTTTACCACAAAGATGAAGGTGAAAGCTCATTTGAGAAATTCTTGAAATAAGGTAGCAAGACCATTTCCCCAACATCCTCAACTTGTTCTGGCCTCGTCAATTACAAAACGATATTGGCATCTTTTAAAATATTCCATGATTTAGTTCAGAAACTTTGGTTGAAAATGGTTTTATTTTTGATTGTTTTGATCTGACCATCTTAATATGATAAAGGCTTTGAACATAACACAACAATAGTAACTCGGATTTTCTTCAGATCATCCGACCGGTGCCATATCATTTAGCAATATTTTTAAATATTATAAATCCGATAACATTATTAATATATAAATATATGTCGTTAATGATGATTATAATATTTATGTTCAATTTTAGCATTTATTTTGCTACAATTATCATGATTGGAAAATAAAATATAAATCCTTCTTTCCTTTATTGGAGTTAATTAGACGAACAAAAAAAATCAATAAATCGCCTACACTTTGCTTACTACAAATTTCAAGCTTCATCAGAGCTCTGATTAATAGGTTATTATTTATTTTCATCTAATTAACTGTAATAGGAAAATAATAGGAAAAATAAGGATTTGAAAATATATTTTTATATGTACGTAGGTACTTTTATTAACTTCTATTATAAATCGATTTTAATTTTTGTAACCATTTCATTTGCTAAAACTAATTCCAAAATTAGGAAAAATTTCTAGCAATCACTCTTCCCTCTTATTTTTTCTGCGTGCTTTCTGTGTATATTATACCAATAAGTATTTAAAAAGAAATTAATTAATATTCTTATCACAATTTTGATATAAAACTAGTTTTGCCAATTGGACTAAAAAATTCGAAAAACATATAATTTATGGATCATTTTACGTATAATTCAATAAAAAGTAAACATATATTTCAAATTTTAATGGGATTTAATAAACAATCATCAAAATACCAATCACCCGAGCCCCCAAGTTGTGGTAATATTATTACTGGGGGATTAATACCAGATGATGCATATAACTTCCTTTCACAAAGATATAATTTTTTAAATGAACGAAATAAGCATTTAATTGGATATTTTATTAATATGTTGTATTATTAAAAACAAGAACTCTTTAACGAGCTTGAAATTGACGAACTGTTTTAGTAGAAAAGGAGAAATTTATGATCTTAAAGATGCTTATGGTTTTTAGTTTGTCATTCATATTTGTATTCATTTAAGCGGTTTTCTTTCTTTTCTATTATGACGTAACAGATTTTTTTATTATGTTTAATAATTTCTAATTGTGATATGCACAACTACTGTCTCGTATCGCGATAATCAAAAATACGTCTTGTAATAAAGAGACACATAGATATCGTTCTTTTTCCATTGTTTGGCCGACGACAAAAAGGTGATAGAAAACAGCACTATTGCCCATCGTTTTAAAATACCAATAAAAAATGATTGTCATGCCATCATATCGTCGTGTCGGGCAAAACATGTAGATAAATATGTTTCCTAAAATTACAGTGGTGTTGCAGCAGAGCAATATTTAATCGAATACAAATAAAAAATAGGGTAATATGTAAATAATGTGGAATTGATTCAATTAGTGCGGGTGTCCACTAGGCAAATAAAACAACCGCAAAGGAGACAAAGTGTTTGCGACAAGCAGAAAATTCATTTAAAATAAGAAATTAAATCAATTTATAAATATTATTTATTCCTTCAATAAACAATTTTATTTTAGCACTGTTAGGACAATACCTGACTAAGAAATATTTATTAAATTTGTATCTGAAAATCTTGTGAAGCCATAAATAATTTTTTTCTATATACAATCATATAATACTCATTATGACTCCCAACCTTTTACGTTTCGGTGTTGGTATTAAATTTGTTCAACGCAATTGTCAGTGTCAGATTCAGTCAGATTGAAGTTGTGTCAAATGACACGGACATTTAATTGATGATAAATCATCGGGGAAATCACAAATAAGACATTATTCTCGATCAAAATTAATCTTAATTTCAATTTATAAGTAATTGTGTAAAAAACGACCCCAGTTACTTGTATAAAATTTAGACCGTGTCATATATGTACATAACCTATTTGAATTGTCACATATTGAATTGTAGCAGTGTCTACTTTGTGGTATTTTTTCAAATTAGGATTAATAGAAACACTTCTTTTATTTTCCACTTTATTTAAACTATTCGTTACCGGTTTCGGACTATTTTTGGTCGGTATTTACATCGTTTGAAAATGGCCAAAAATAGGCCGAAACCGGTAACGAATTGTTTAAATAAAGTGAAAAATCAAAGAAGTGTTTCTATCTATCCTTATTTAAATTGTTTTGAAATTAACAGGGCGCGTGTCGATAACATTTGCAGTGTGGCCAACATTTAATTATAAATTAATTATTTATTTAAATAAATATGGGCGAAATGCTTTAGAAAATTCGCGCGAGGTGCTCGTTTTCTAAACTTACACGTGTGAATAAAATTTTTTCCTTATGTAATTTATGGTATAAAATACCAAAATGTATAAATAACTTTTTAAAGTAGAGGTTCTTCCTTAAAATTTTTATCTATTTGAGGTAATACGACCCAATATAACACGTGAAGAAAATAGAATAATAATGTCAATCTTAGAAAAGGATTTCCTGCACTTTTTTAAGTGTATAAAACATTTTTTGGAAAAAACAGTTGAAATTATTAAATATTCCAAGCAAAGGTTACAGTTTTGATAAAATTGAAAATTACTGGTGTTATTGTTATTGTTTCTTTTATGTTGCTTCTGTGGAATATAGCCTAAAACTCAAAAAATCCCCGATGTTTATCAATGTGTGCGGTTAATGAAATAAGATTAGATCTACGAAGTGTTACTTTATGGATCATCTTAACATTTTGATTGCCGCTAGTGGGCTCACGAAGTCAATCCACCTAATAATTGCTGCTTTCATCTCACAGCCCGAACAAAACAATAATTACCAGAGCTTAAAAAAGGCCCCCACGTAAAAATAATAATATTTTAATAAGTGTTGATGGGTGAAAAGCGCGTAGCGCTTTAATTACATATATAAAAAAAATTAAAGAATAACAACAACGAAGGCTCAGTAGAAATTTTTCGTGTGTTGTAAAAGTGGGTAATTTCGGGCGCGCAGGCCAGTTTATAAAATAACATAATTAATAACTCCTGACGGATTCATCTATCACTCAAGCCGTGCCCTCGGGCCAAATCAGCAATCTCAACAAATTATAGTAGTTTCAATTCGACATGGCCTTCCAAATTACTCGACCACCCTTGCAAACGCGATTAAATTATCATTAGCAGCCTCACATGTATTGCATCTTGCGCCTTCTTCTTTTTGGCTACCGGCCTTTAGAGACATTACTATGGTCTATTGATATAATTAGATGGGCATCATGGGTGGATTCGAATGAGTGGCGAGTGCCCGACACGTACCATTTCACAATCATTATCACACATATTGTGTACACGACTAAATTACACACAACAAATTACTCTTAAATTATTTAATGAAGCCCATTACGGATGATAATGGGTGCCTTATATAATTTTATTTAAATAACTAGTAATCCTATTATGCTAATTGTATCACAAACAATTTATTGCCACTCGAGTAAACGTCCAAGTCCAGGTACCATTTTCAGTTGGGATGGGTATAAAACGTTTTCTTATTAGTAACGCTTCTTAAATTGCTTCATAACGATAATTTTCATTTTATTTTGTATTTACAATCCTTTACAGCTATTTCTAAAAATAAATAGAACATTCTTTCTTAAAAATTTCTTACCAATCACATATTTTCCATTTCTTTTCTACTTTAAAATACGTCTGAACATTAATATTCAAAACGCTAACAAAGAAAAAATTGTTCAAGTGAAAAATGCTAGTGAAATTTATGCAAGATGGGACAGTCCGTGTAACAAAGAATAATTAAAATCGATTTTCAAAAAGATAAGTTTACCAATTTAAAACACTTAACGCTTTTGAATATCCATATAAAAATTTATGCAACTGTTATTTCTATATCAAGCTTGGAAAAAAAAAGAAAAAAATGAGAAATCCTGAGAAATATGATTTCAGAAATTACAAATGTAACAGTAAATATTGGTCGATATATCGTAGGCATATAGTTGATTTAGGCAAATGACAATTTCCTAGTCAAATGCTATTTTCATTTTCATTTTACTAGATAAATAAGATCTGTGTAGGCAGAAAGCATTCGCATTTTAAGTCCAAAAAGTGCTTCTTTTCTATATAAGAGTTTTCTCAAAATTTTAGTAGTTCTTCAACTTTCTTATATTTAAACTTTACAACATGTCAACTCTAGATTAAAAGTTTTAATTTTTCAAAAACTAACTCTTCAATCTTCCTTATTTTAAATTTCCTTTAATCTTCTCTAAAAATGATTTTATCTTATTTACGCTTTTTATTTCTTTTTTCAATATTTACTTATGAATTGAAACGTTGAAAAAAAATTTACATTTACATTGTTTAAATTTTTTATCGCAGGTTATTTAAAAATAATTTGCGTAAGAATTACAACATTTTTAAAAATATATTTTTTATTGATTTATTATAAAATATAGAAAAAGATTAAGATCAGTACGATGTATTGGTAATATTTTAGTCCAGTATAAAATAACAACTGGTTGACAATTTACTTATTCTTCAAACTAACCCTATAAATCTTGCTAATAACTATAAAATTATTACATTAATAGCACACCCAAAGAAAATATTAAATATTCTTATATATTCTCAGTAATTACTGTTGTTTTATGTTCAATTATAATTTATTCAGCACGCCTGTAACCTCATAACTCGGTGCATAAAATATTATATTTAAAGAAATACCTGGAAATATAAATTCAACAAAAAATTGCCTAACTTTTATTCATTCTCTTTTTCTCTCTGATTTAAAATATTCAAAAGGTTTCAAAGAAAGCTATTTACAAAGGGCAAAATAACCAAACACCACCAAACAAAATAAATTAATTGTCGCCAGTAAAATTACGATGAATTATTTAACGGGGCTTCATTAAATAATCCAGAATGAAATCCCTCTTTCATCACTTCCCTCGCTCCCTCAAACCTTAATTAATCGTTGGTATTATGCCCTTTTAGTTGAAGATAAATTTAGTTCCTTGGAAAATTATGTCTGAACCTTAAAGGAATTATAAGGAACATATCATTCTGCTCCAAATATTTCCCTTCTCCATTTAATTAAAAATCGAGTTTTCTTTTTTCTCTCTTTTAATTAAATTTAAAAAAGGTGGATTTTCCGAGGGAAACATTTGCATTCACAAGTAGAGATTAAAGTTAATTTTGTGGAAATGGAACGCAATGAGGATTTCATTTGATAGTTACATCTTTTACTTAATTATGGGAATAATTTATAATGAATCTCTTTGTGGGTCAAGGGTAGAGTCTTACTTTTAATCTAAATTTCTGAAATATCTTATGAATTTAGACTTCTAGTAATAAGTCCTTCAGTTCTCATACTTTTTACATGTTTTTAACGAATATACGCTTTATCTTAAAAATGCTTTTCATAGAAATCAATATGCATTTCAGTAATTTATAAATATACCTACTAGCCAATAGCATTTCTTACATACACCTATATTTGTAGTACGTATAATTATCATATAATCGAAGTGAATGTAAAACATTCCAGAAATTTGCCTATATAAAATACAGACAAACTGTATGATTTATTTAATTATTAGTTTCTAATTTGTAGGCAATTTATTATTAACACTATTTTACAATACCTCCTGAAGCAGTTTTCCACGCATTATACGATATGCAATAGTATGTTTTTTTTTAAATAATAGTGTATTTTTGCAACGTGCAGTTGAAAAATATACTAAGATGATAATCTCTTTTATAAATTATTGTTATTTCGAAAAGCATGAAATATGATTCAGGTATTTCAACAAAATTTCATTTTATATGCATGATTATTGATGAAAGTGTAAAATCTATAGTGCAGTATTTTTAATTTCAATTTTATTTTCACTATTAATACGTGGGTTTATCGCCGTACGCGTCAGTATTGTTTTATTGTTGGTATGTGGGACGATAATGTGGACTCAAAATCATTAATTGTCACTTTAAGATATATCATCACAACTTTTAAATGCTTAACTTTAATTCATAAAATATTTTAAGATGAAAATTAAAAATATTTACAATAAATAAAATTTTTCTTCTACTTACTTAAGTTATATTTTTACCGCATAGATTCGACTTTCTTGGATATTTTAAATAATATTTTACTTATACTATATGTTTTTTATATTTCATAGGCTTGATTTTGTACAAACTAAATTGAAGTCGAATGGAATTAGAAGGCTTTATCAACAAAGTTTCAAACAAATTCAGTTTTTATATAAATGAAATTTTTTCTACTATTAAAAATACAACGAAACATTTATGGGTATAGAATGGAATTAAGAGCTTACGCTTTATTGTAATTGCAGCACTGGTATCTATTGTCTATTGGTATTTTAATCATCTGAATTAATTAAAATCATCATCTTCCTCTATACTGCGAAGTTGGCATTTGACCAGTAATGAGAGATTTTTTCTAGAGACCTGCCAGAAGACTTATTTAACCAAATGCACTTGTTTATTATTTACTTTTTCTTATCTACAAATAATTCTTGTAATATTAATTAAAAGTCTTAAATCACACCCAACACGATAATGCAAGCGTTTCTGTAATTGACTTCTTATTTTTTGACCGCATGTTATAAAATAACACCTATATTTGAAAATCTCTTTCAGTAAATTCATGTTATGTTAAAATAATTACGGGGACTGTTATAGTGATATGTTATGGCTAAATTTTTGACACCTTTTTATTATATGCCATGCCTTTAAAATTAACATAATCATTAGCAATTTCAAAGATGAAACATGATTGCACTTATTTTTATTAACTAGGTACATAATTGGTATTCAAGATAATTGAAATTTACGAGTATATTACATAAGCTGAAAAATCAAATTGGTGATTGTGACAAGAAAAAGTTGAAATTGAAGACAAAATGTGAAGTTGAATAATCAACGAAGACAACTACACTAATCTTTGTATATTAAAAGAGGATAAATGCATGAAATTAATAATCCTTAATTCCATGTGCAATGTACGATAAAAATAAAGTCATCATCTCGGATCAGGCTTATATTTTGCCCAGACATTAATGGGTTAGTTTGCCTTTTGTCATGAGTTGACTCTAATTTTTGTGTTTTTTTTTTTAATATGGAAACATATTTTTGTATTTTAACTTGAAATATTTAAGAAATGATCTAAAAAAAATAATCGATTGGAAATTTTCGGTAGAAAAGGATAGAGCCTACTGTTTCTCAAAATTTTGAAATCCTAACTCACAAATTTAAAAATACTATTTTTGCTTTAATAAATTATTTCTGAAAAGTAGTCGCTCGAAAATTTTCAAAACTTTGGAAAATTTAAGTTTTATATTGCACTTTTATAAACTGTGGTTCAAAAAATCCTACAGGAAAATTTTTCATAGTGTTCAAAAAAACTTCGAAAATCAGGTTTGTTCACGAATTTTCAATGATTTTCTGCAATTTTCCAGCTTTTTTTTGCATAGTATTCTGAATCCTAGTTCAGTATTGTTTGCTACGGAAATTTTACATAAAAATATGTTCATTGAATCAACAAATGGTTGTTTGACAGGTGAAGCAGTATATTAAGAAAAAGCTGCTTCACAATTCTTATATGAAATTGGCTTAAAGTTAAATTGCCCCAAACTGTCATATATTGTACATTTCGGATTTTCCTGATCAAATACTTCTATGGGCAAGACACTTGAAAACTTATTCTACATCAATACTTTTTACAAAAACAACGGTGCATATAACACATATGTGTTAAAATTATTCTATTTTGATACGATGTAGCGATAATTCCATCCATTCGGCGTGCTTTTTTTGCAGTAAGTTCCCTCGCCTCCCATATCATTTTTGCCTAGACAAGAAAACTTTTTTAGGCTGTTACAACCCTTAGAAAAACCGTTCAAGCTTAATGCCCACAAAAAACTTTTGACAATGATACAAAATATACAAGTTTGGACCAATTTAACCCTAAGCCAATTTTTCATAAGATTTGGGAGGGATCCTTTTGTAAATCTATTGTTTCACCTATTTAACAATCGTTTGCTTTATTTTTGTCGTACATTAGCGCAATTAGCCTATTTAATGTTGAAAAGTTTAACATATCTGTTTTAAAGTTAATTAAAGCTGGTCTTTTAAACAATAAATATTTGTGTTACAATCTTAACAGGTCTATTATAAATTAACATACTGTCAATTTTAACATGAAAGTTTCAATCATAGTCATTTACAAAAATCATGTTGAATTTTTCTAGTTTTAAAAGTCCTTACAATTGCACAGTATTGCACTGTAATTTCAGTCAAAGTAGTACCAACAAAATCCTTCTAATAACCGTCATTTTACAATTAGTAATCCAAAAATGGCAGCAATATCCAAAATTTGCTGTTACGGTGGCAATTATTAAGCTCCTTTCATTAAATGATTTTAAAAAGATTTATTTTAATCAAGATCGTTCGAATATAATTCAAAAGCACGAAGTTATTTATTATATTATATGACTTCTAAATTTTTCGAATTTTACAACTTACGATTAACTATGAAAACAATTATTATTCATTGTTAAGGTGCTTATAAAAGATCGTGCTTTCAATACTCATAAAACGCAAATTTACATGAAGTATACTTGCTTTAACATGCTTCGAATAATAACTTAATTACTAAAATCTGCATAAAACAACAAAATTATATACACGTTACAAGAAAATGGATACATCTAATTTTTACAAAGGAACGCGATACGGTTTTAATCTTTATCGATTAAATTAATACTTATGTATATCTGCTATCATAGGCCTTTTCCATTTTTAGATGTTATTGATTTCCTCCCTTCATCATGCCATTGGCAACTGCTGTATGTAATCCTCCTTCGAATTGTTAAAAAACTGCTTTTATTTTGCGTCCTGTGCTTTTGTCGCAATTTTCTTATTCCTCTTTTATTATTCTTGGTCTCCAATATTTCAGTCTGGTGGCCTATTTCTCGTTATTATTTTTGGCTATGTACCCTGCCAAACTGCATTGAAGTTGAGCAATTCATTCTGCCACATCTTTAATTTGAATTCGTCATCTGATTTTCGCATTTGTATTCCTATACTTTAAACTTATGCTGAGTACTACCCATTCCATCTCATTTTAGCATATTGTTAGTTTTTTTAGCTCTTTACATTGTAGATGCCATAGCTGAAGTTCGTATGTTGCAACTCGTAATGTGCAGGTATCAAAAATTCTCGCTTGAGGCGAATTTGAATAGCTGGGTTCTTGAGTATAAGTCTAAGTTTGCTAAATTCTCCCCGACTTTGTGTTATCCATTTGGTAACTGCAACCGCTTCTTTTACCTTTTCTAATTTTATGTGGTGGTCGAGGTATTTATTAACTCTTTCGATGTCATGCCCATTCGTTTGATTTGAATACTGTCCTGTTTGAATTCCACAATATCTTAAAGAAATTCATTTAAACTAATTTATCAATATCTGCGGATATGTTTCGAAGTCGCAATCAAAACGATCAGTTAAAAAAAATGATCACAGATAATAAAAAATTGATCGTATATAATAATGTCTGACGAAAAAGATCAAAATCTAATTTGAAGAATCTCCTCAAACAAAATTCAAAGCTTATTTTCACCCAAAGAAGCTCTTATTAATATATTGGGATTATAAAGGAATTGTAGTGGAAACTTGTCTAATTCGTACCATTGCATTTTTTTTGATTAATAATACATGTGGGCCTAACCATTGGCGAAAATCAATCTTAATACGAATATAAACGATTCCATGTGTTCAATCCCGCTTCATGGTGCTTCAAATTTGCTCTGATACTAAAAGTAAGATTTATTGACTTTTCAAGTAAAATTTTAGCAACTTTGGTAAGGTCTTTGAGCAAATTAATATGAAAGAGAATTTTAAGAAAGAACTTTCCGGATAACCTTATAAATGGCTGCACCATAAACAATATAGTTAAGCACATATTCTTAACAATGATTAAGGAAAATATCTTGACTTCAGAATGATATTGACGTTGCCAACTCATTCTGCAAAATAGAAAACTGAGTACAATATAAGAAAATAAAGATTTTGTTGTGAACAATTCAACAATTTTCCTTCCAAAGTGGAACAAAATAATTTTGTTTAATTTTTATGTATAGGTAAAATGCATGTCAATTTTTAACTGTTATTAAGAACAAAAGATACAATTTAATTCTCAAGTCATATCAAAATTTGTGTTTTGTTTTTTATTGCTATTAATTTACCGAAAAGTTTCTGTATTTTTTAATTACTTCTAATATGCGTGCCATTAAAAAATATTCATAACCTTACATTTAAAATCTACTACCAAAATATTTTTTTTGAAAAATATTGGTGAGTTTAGTGTGACACTGATAATATATTGCTTGCTAAAAATCTCCAAACTAAATGAAATTTTGATCTGTTAAATAAAAAAGTGAATTGTTTTTTGTTAATTTAATTTTGGTTCTGAGGCAAAAAATCCTTTTCCTTAATTTAAATATTTGAAGGACAAAGAAAGTCTTTTGTCTTTATAAAATTTATAATATGTGAAAATTTTTCCCTAAAATGCTGTGAATGTCGTTGAAATGTATTACACTTAAGAGGATTAAATCAATTAAACCAAAAACTGTATATATTTTCTTTATTTATAATTATTTAATAAATTAAAACTGGTTAATTAATTAATAATACAGGTTTCTTATTATTATTATTTTTTCAATCGAAATATAAAATCTTTTTAGAAATGTTACATATTTATTAGGGGAATACTACTTAAATTATATTTTTTATTGTTCTTAATGTAATTAAGTTTAATAATAATTATTTTAGCATTTACAGTATATCATTGTGTCCTTATCTGAGTCATGCTTTTTCTTGGTTTTAAAAAAATAAGTTTTATCAACGTGAGTTGATTTTTATTAGATGTAGACATAAAGGTGGGCGTGTTCAATGATAATTTTAATTTTGGAAAGCATCTAATTGAAATTTTGTTACTTACCGGCTATTATTACATATTTTAATTGCAGTGAATAAATCAAACATAAATAGTAATAGTAATTTTATCACAAAATTTTGATTACTCCGTTGGCCCAAATTAAATTTCCAACTGTTGTAACTAGGGATGTAGTTAAATATAATTACCTTGGAACGGGTATCCACCGAAAATGGGCCGCATATCCATCTTTAGGCCGTATCAAAACATCACCTTATCCCCTCATCCATACACTCGCGCAATTCAATTTTTTTGGTATTGTTTTTGAAGAAATGATCGCGTAACTTATACGAACACTATATGTACTGAATTACAAGGCATAACAAAACCAATCGCATCGGGTTGAAAAAAAGGACCTTTTTGCATCTGGTTATGTAAAACCCGTGCGGAAGAGCACACCATTGGTGGAAATGCTCATGTGTCGCTTATTGTGTAGCACGGGGCCACGCGAGAAGTAAGTATAGGAGACTTGGAAGCGGGTGAAGTACCTGGAAATGGAAATCCGTATGCAGCTGCATGCACGGTATGGTTACTTCCATGGTATATTACGGTGGTATACGATTATATGGGAGGGACTTGATCGCACTGGGTCACGATCCAGGCCCGTATTATGGGTGGGAACTGGTGTAGTACATGCCTCGCGTAATTATGCTCGGACAAATAAAACTAAATCCGTTGCAGATTTAAAATAATCTATTTAGAATTATCAGGAAAGTGGTAACACCTCTTCGTACAGTTTCTAAGTCATTCATAATTTTGTCTAAACAAACTAACCAAAACTTACCAAATTTTCGAGAAATATGAGCAATGTAATCTATAAATATACATACAATATATCAATTTGAATTTAGTTTTATTTAAATTATGTATCATAATAACATTAACTGAAAAATGATTTACTTACCACATTCAGTTAAAGGAAAATTTTTTTTTTTTTGTGAATTAAGGTTATTTTTATAGTATCATATATACATATGTAACTAAATTAAGGATAAACACAAAATGTGTCCTTTTTCTTTCCACTTATGATGACAAGTTTTTATTACAATTTTATTACTTTTATTCTAAATTCATACATGTTGTGAAATATTCAAACAAACATTGCACCTGGTATAAAAATTATTTCACAAGACCTTCTAAAAATTAAAAAGAAATTATCCCAATACAAGTTAAAAGAGTTGCAACTGATACTTTTATGTTTATTTTAGTTTTATGTACATGCCTACAATAACATCGGAACTAAGTATAGATTTATTTTAAATTGCAAATGGAGGTTCCAAAATTGTAGGTGACAAATACAGATCCTGCAATAAACAAAAGAAAGCAATTAACCATGTCATTGATTGTAGTTATGACGCGTCCTTTGCACTCATCATTTAATCTTCTTACCTGCCTAACGAAGTGCGGCTGTAGTCCTGCAGAGCTTTTACACTCAAACATTATAAAAATGTCGATTTAATATTGTTAATTATAATTATTATAAAAATAGAATAATATATGTTAAAATTTTTACTTTATTTAAGTCATAATGAAAGAGATAAATCAGTGCAATTTTGCCTTTCTTTTCCTAAGCGTTTTAAACATTCCCTTCTAAAGATAGAATAGGTATTTCTACATAAGTTAATCTTTCTAAAATTGAGATATATAAACTTTATGTTGATGTTTCTTCACTTTTCATTCTGATATATATGTAGCTATTTCATATCGTATTGTAGTATATAGGAGAAACTTGCCTAATTCGTATCTGCGCTTAATTCGTGCTTACCATTGCATTTTTTTTTTCTTTGGGTCAATAATACATTTGAGCCCCATTCATTGGCGAAAGTCAATCTTCGTACGAATATAAACGATTCCATGCGTTAAGTTCAGTTTCGTGGTGCTTCAAATTTGCTCAGATACTAAAAGTAAGATTTATTGACTTTTCAAATAAAATTTTAGCAACTTTGGTAAGGTCTTTGAGTAAATTAATATAAAAGAGAATTTTAAAATTTTTGGTGTCACTGAAAATACGTACATTTATTTCCGATGGTATTTATGAAGGAATTGCACCATTGGAGATTTTTATAACCCTAAAATTCTCTTAGATTACAAATTTTTGATTTTCGTAGTCAAAAAATTTTTGGTCTTTCTGAAATTTTCTGAAGGGCGGCGTCGTGCTCAAACTTTATCCGGGTGCGATATGGACACCCTAACCGCCCTTGTTTTAAAAACTGCCGTATAAACATGATTGTTGTATTTTGATTTCTATTACAAGATTATTGACCATCTCAACCCGACAGTCACGCAAATTTTAGATCCCGCCCGAAAGGGTAAACACAAGCGACCTAGCGATCCCATCACCTAATTACCGCCCACTCTCTCACATTAATTTAAACTTCACTATTTCAAGTTAAAAGCTGCATTGCATACTACTCCTGTGACTAACGTACTAACTCAAGGGGTTTTTAGTGGGTATGTCGCCCGGTGGTGCGGTGACTCCCACACTGTTCTACCCACGATGAGTCCCTTGGAGACTCGGAGTGAGTTTTCGTCTTTAAAAGATTTTCCTCTTACTTTTCCAGCAAGACCTGTCTTGCTGGAAGGAAAAAAAATGTATTTAGAAAATATTTGTCTACGCCACCATCTTTTTCTTTCACCAAAATAATTGTAGCGCAAGCTAATGTATCTTTAACTGCTTCACTCGACATTTTAATGAAGATGGTGAATTTGGACACTATACTGTCTAGATACTTCTCTAGAGACGTGTTTGGAGACTGTTTATAGATATGACATACTTGTCTTTAATCTAAGACAAAGTGTGCGTACAGGGTTTTAGAAAACCTTTGCTTCCATTTACTTCTGCCCGCGAGCTACTAGTTTGAAGCCAATGATCTAAGCAGATATAATTTTTGTTTAATTCTTCTAATATCGGAAAGTGGAAATAACGTGGTTCGTCATAGTAGTTTTATTAATACCGATATGATAATTACCTACTACATAGTAGAAATCTCAGGCGAAAATATGAATCTACATCCGTCTTTCTACACCTGTCAACATAAATATTTATAAATAAAAATTTCGAAGAATTTTGCAACTAATTATTTTTTATCTAACAGAAAAAAAGATTTCATTTAAGTTATACAATTTCACTTTTATTAGAATTTTCACAACGTTTCTCTATTTGTTTTCGACTAAGTATCACAACCATAAGAATATGTAATTTTTTTTCAATTGTTACTAATGTATAAAATCGTGCTTCAGTGTTATTACTTTAACATTATACGCCACTTCCACGATAACTGATATTGCAGTAGGAACGTGATCTTTGTAAATTATATGTTCGTACACTGGAGCATCGAATTTCGGCTGAAATATAAAAATCTTCAAGTACTATTATGTTAAAATGTCATTCAAGTTCTTTGAATCCCCAGTAAGATGTTTGTAAATTTATAAATTTTTATAAAAGCTATTTTAGATATTATATTTCTTGCTGCACGAAAAGGGATTTAAACTCCATGTAAAAGCAAACCCATAAAAATAAAAAAGGTATTAAGCTTCCTCTTGTTTATTTAGGAAATTAATTAATTAAATAATTTTTTTAGCATGAAAATATAAAGATATTTAACAAACAATCCCGGTTTTAATGGAGCGTTTATAAAAATGAACTTAATATAAAATTTGAGCATATCGATTTTTCAGTTTTTCTTCTCTTATAAAATGCCACACTAAGCTTTTAATTAATTAATTAATTTGTTAATTATATCCATTACATTATTTTCTGACCACATATTTAGACCACATATTTGGTAAATTCTGATTTCATCCCAGCAGCGTGATGAGCAGAAATGGAGATATGTGGTCTAAAACAATCGTTGTTATTTAGTTTCTTTGAGGTGCGAGTAAAAATCATCTAAATGCAAATAAAGAAAAGGCGAAAATAAGTAAGAAATTTGAATGGTGTTTACATAAATGTTATTCCTTAAATGGCAATAATCATATAGTGCGCTGTTTTAATGACCTTTCTTTAGTCTGACTCCAATGAATTTTACCATTAAAATTAAGTTTTAGTGTATCAGTTAATATCATTGCCACTTTCGACAGGTTTGTTTTATCGCAACAAAACTAATTGAAAGAAATTGTATGTGTATGTCCGTTACTTTCATCTTATCAATCGACTTCTCAAATTCTCTAATAATATAATTTATGACATAGTAAATATCATCTAAACATCGTAGGTATAATATAACTAGAAAATGAGGCCGTATTCTGTAACAAACACGTCAAAATTTAGCCGGGGTTACATTAGTCATTTTAGTGACCCCTTAAGATTGTTTAGCAAAATTGCAATTCTGTACGGCCAATTTTAACTGACAGGTTACAATAATTTTTTTTTATCGGGTATAGGTTAAATGTTTGTAAATAATCGGCAGATATTTGCCAAATAGTAGATCAAATGAACAAAATGTAGTTCCAATGATTTAATGACAATATAACTAGTCGACCAGTAATTACTGTTCGTGTCGGTTCCTTTGATGTTGTGTCTACGATTTTTCGTGACTTTAGCAGCTACGAAATAAATGAAGAGGCCATATTCCTGCCAATGATTTTATGGACGTTTTCCTACTATTCGTAGCAATGTTCAAATGTGTACGAACGGCTTCCATATACTTGTCGGTTCTTTTTTCGCACGTGCGCAATTCCGATATTAGAGTGTCACCTCTGGTCTATAGTTACTCTGCGGTTAAATTCAAATACGCCGTTAAAATTTATTCCACGATTTGGATGTTAACCACCGTGTCAATTTTCTTCTGGCACACTATTTACAGGATATGTGAAAGAAACCGAGAATTAGGCGTTTTTAATTTAATAAGATTCATGATATTACTAATCAATGAAATGATACATTTATTTTTTTCTACGATCACTTACACATTCGCAGACATCGGATATGAATCCCTCGCAGTATTTCTTAAAGAAGCGAGCAGAAATCCAATTATCTCATTTGTGTAGTATTCTCGGTGATTTCTACTTATTCAAACTAAATATGATAAACTCAATATATTACCTGTTTTATGCTATTTTGTGGGGTTTTCATGCAAATTTGACGTAAGTTTTATTCAGACAATATTCTATAAAGTGGAAACTATTGAAAAAATTTGGAGATTTTTCAGAGTGAGCAAAATTTCTATTGATCAAAGTCATAAAAGGAATTTTCTTTTAAAAAATCATTATGCTTTATAGAGGTCATAGCTGTTAAAGGTCCTAATTTACTTGAAAATTCGACAAAAAATTTCAATTTAAATTTCTTAATAATAATACAGACTGCGAAACGATTTAAAATTGGCTTTTTGCCCAAAAAGGATCATAGTGCGACGTAGTCAATACAGTCACATACGCCAGCATACTGATGTTCTTTTCATAAAATTGCTGATAAACCCAACCCAGCAAACTTATCTCACTTTGCCTTTTCCTTTACTCTCCTACCTTCCGCAGGTTAATTTCTTCTTGTTTCTGTCTTCTGAATCCTAAAGAAAATATAGCAAACCCTAAAGAGGATTTTCAGCTGCAAGATGGTTCGCCGCTAGCCAGGGCTCTGCTACGCCTAGAAATAGCACTAAGCGGTTATTGTTGACCCACGAAATGAATTTTAATGTTATATCTTTTTATTATATTTATAATTTATAATTATGCTTATACATATGCAAAACCATAACTTTATCCCATTTATTTGGTAATTTTAATACAAATTCACTCGAAACAGAAAACAGAAATACTTAAAAAAAAAGACCTAAATTACAGAAAGTGTATGACTATATGAGAAAATAATATCTTAGAAATACTAACATATTAGTGATACCGAAAAAACAAATTTGAGAACAATAAAATTTAAACAAACATACAATAAAATTAAAAGTCGGTAATTTCTGATTTTTTTTTAAATGGGAACAATAAGGGCAATTAATGTTTCTGGTCTCATACTGGACCGCAATTTGTTGCATAAATATCCGGAAGCTGAAAAAATCCGTGCACATTCAACGATTGTAGGAGAAATAACTAAAAGAAACTTGTCTAGATATTTCCCCATATTTTCGAAGAGCGACATTTCCTTTTTTATTTATTAAAACTAAACTTTATTTTTTTAAATTACTTTTAAAGGCTTCTTTTAATTATATTCCTCTTACATTTAAAAAAAGTCTTATTTAAGAATTTTATAGAAATAAACCAATCACGCATAGCGCTCTGGATATTTTTCAGCAACATCAATTTCGCATAAAAATCTATAAAACTATATTTAAATATACAAAAGTAGTCTTGTGATATTATTACTGAGTATTTCCCCAGTTGATGTTGCAGAATTTTCCGAACGCTACTCCGCGGCTTCCTTCTTTAGTACCAAATACAACTTTTTTTTCAATCCCGAAAATTCCGGGATCCCGAAATAAAAATTCCGGGATTAGATAAACAAAAAAACTAGCGGGATCCCGGGATTTCGGGATCCCGGTATCCCGGGATTGCACTCCCTAATGGTTACCCATATCAATAACCCTTAAGTATATACGTATGAAATAATTTGTGTAGTGTATAATATCAATAATTTAATATGTAAATAATGTAACATCATTACAAAATAAAAGTATAAATAAAAGATCAATTATTAAATAGTCCTGAACTAAATAAAATTTTAAATGTAAAAAATTGCCGTCCAAATGCAAATTAATAGCTTGTGCATATGTAATGATGTAATATCTACATATTATAAACAAATCAATTTTCAGAAACATATCCTAAATCGCAAATAAAGTTTTAAAATAATAAAATACGAGTCTTGGTTTTTGGAGAATGACCTATATGTTGATAAAATCGAATGAATTATTTTTGCTCTTTTTCTTCTTCTTTTTGCGTTTTGTGTGTTCCACGTTCTAATAAATTTTTAATCAATTATTCTAGAAATCGGAATTAATGCAGGTAAACTGTTTTGTATAGAATTCGTTCGTTTTTTTTTAGAGAATGCGTAGAAATTTCCAAGTAGCCCCGGGCATAACTAATCTAATAAGTGAAGTCATCTGTTTAGGACCTTTTTACATTGGTCCATCCCAAATCGAGCATGCAGACCACCTGGTAAGTAACGCGCACTGTTTACCTATCTATACCAAATCGAACGGTACAAATATTTTCCGGTTGTTCTTTTTCTTCTACAAAATCATTAGCGATTTAATCAGACATACCACGATTGGAAAATAAAACGGTTAATACCGGATAAAGTAGTTTTTAGCAAGATAAATTTATTGACCGTTCCAACATTTCTGATTGCTTTTCAACAAATATGGAAATTTATGGCAGAAATTTTAGTATATCCATCACATTCGTAAAAATGTCAAATTTGAAATGAATAACGGTGAATTTTGGGTTTGTGTTCTACTCGATTAATCCCTAGGGATATACTTGTGTCGTATACAAATCGTTCTTTTGGGATTCATTGTCAGAAGTTGGTCACCTTCCTTCCATTGGGATTCCATTTATTTAATTTTTTTATTACTACAGTTTTTTAATATGTGGAAAATTAATGCACTTTTATTGCGCCGCTGCACTTTCATGGGAAAATGTGGATTATTACTTTCATGGCGACATTTTATTACCAGAATTATTTTATACAAGTTTTATTATGTGCGGTACAGGTCGTGAGAAATTGTGATGCGATGGACATATCGCCAAATAATTAAAACAGGATGAGATGTTACCGCAACTAAATGGCGCACAATGTGCAATTACGGTACACTTTACTAGTCCACCAAGCATTAGTTACACTCACTAATTAAAGAATTTTGTTTATAAATTTATTATTATTTTTTGTAAAATAGAATTTAATCGCGGCTTTATTTATTTATTTTAAAGATATAACAAAAAAAACTCAAAGTTTTTCACAATGTGCCGAAGTGTTAGATTTCATTGAAATTTGGTCAACTTTTTTTTGTATGGTGGTTTTTGTGTGACCTTTGTCTATCACACCAAAGTAGCATACATTACTGCAGGTATAACCATTCATTGTTTACCATACATTCGTCTAATCATCGCAAGAGTAATTTCCGATTTAAGTATGGTTTTTAAGATATGTTAAGTCCAGATTAGTTGGTAGTCAAAAATTACTACCAGGTACTCACTCAGCATCTCTAAGTTGTAACCATTAAAAAAGAGAAATCCTAGGTTTTCTTATTACCATCTTCTTGTAAAAGGTACAATAGTAGTCTTAGTGGATAACACCTTCAGTCCTTCCCTATTACACCATTTATTCACCACTTTCACTGTGCATTGTATGGGCTCGCTGATTGTATTATTAAACTTTTCCTTAAAGAGCAAGTTACTCATCGGCGTATTCTAGGGAAGAAAAGTCTTCATTGTTGAGATTCACTAGCTTGAATCCATGACCAGTTTAAACAATTCGTGACGAAATCGAACTAAAGACAATAAGCCAGCACACTAAAATTATGTTGCCGAGAACTACATTATTAATTGCTAATAAATAAAAAGTTACGGCTTCCAACTTAACTTTGAAATATCTAAAAAGCTAATAATGGAATTAAGAAGGGAATGCGAGAAAAATCCTCAATAATAGAATGCGACAAAATATCGCAGGAGTGTTTGTTTAGAGAAGTTAAGAATATTATACATTTTTGGAGTGGAGGGATTACTTTTATGAGAGTTGGGGAACAATAAATGTTTAAAAAATTCCAGATGCTACAACTACCATATCGAATTCTTTATAAAATGGAAATATTTGTTTGATTGCTTCACATAGACATTAAAAATACATAATTAGAACTAAAACATCTTAATAATTTATTTAAGCAATTAGAATTGTAGATCATTTCAAACTTTTAAAAAATATATTTTAGACATTTTGATCGAAAATATATTTATTCATTCCATAATTAAATACTGATAACTTCTTTCACTTTTTATCATTTTTTTGTCATTACTTTCTAATAATATTGAAAATGCAGCAGTTTCCTTAGTTTTATGATCACAAAATCCTTTTTGTTTGAGAACCTCCCTTTGTTTATTAAATGAGCCAATGTATTCTTCTACATGTTATGCTCACTTCGCTTTTAATTAACTACTAAATGTTAGAAAAAGAGAGATGCGTTATCTGTAGCTTTTAATTTGAATTACTATTACAGTTTCTGGTGTAAGTAAAATACCTCGGCAAATCATGTTTATTTTGATTTTATTTTGCAAGACAATACAATAACTAGAAAAATGTATTTATTCCCCAAAGGCGTATCCATCAAGAAAAAAAGATTTATGAAAGCAACTTTACTTCCTGATTTTAAATACAGTAGCCCTCTTTAGTGTAAAATTCCCTAATGTCCTTAAAAGGTATTGAAATATATATTTGTAATCAATCAAAATATCACTTTTAAGTGCATATTGAAACTACATATTTTTCTTATTCTGGTTTTAGAAGAGTGGCAGAAATATATAAGAATACAAAATTTGTACATCATTTTTAATATAATTGACAATAAATTGTTTTAATTACTTAATTTAAATATAAGTTTGATATAAATAAAAGTTTCGATATATTTGCATTCGCATAACTAACACTGAAAACAATCTCTTTATATTCAAGACAAAATTTTTGAGAGAACTAGAATTCATTAGTTATGCAAAGTACAGTAAAAATTAATAATATACCGATATCCAATTTTCAATGATTACTAAGATAATGATGATTATATCACTCATACATTTTAAACCAATCTTATTTAAGAATTTTGGAGAAATAAACCAATCACGGCAGTATATCATGAATTCACCTTCCTTCCAAATTGACCAATAATGTGGTACATATTCAATTTGGTGTTTCATTTGCCTATGGGTTTAAAACAAATTATTTTGGTATATTTTTTTTAACGTAATCTCCTTTTAGCCCGATACACTTTTTTTAGTGTTTCTCCAACTGTTTTAAACAATTCAAAAACTAGGATTTTGAAATGTCCTCAAAATAGACATCTGTTTGGGTCATGATCCCCTCATTTGACATAAATCGTTTTCCGTCGATCCATTTCTTTAAGTTTGGAAATAAAGCAAAAGTCACTGGGGGCCAAATCAGGTGAATACTTTGGACGTTATAATAATTCGAGCTTTAATTAATAATTTTCTTCATCGAAACCGCACAAATGTGAGATGGAGTAGAATTTTTTTCTTTATCAAATGAGGACATTTTTCTTGATTTTTTCGCTCGACTCGACAGGTACAATATCAGCCATTTATCGGTTTCCTTTTTTCCAAGTATAAAATTGATGTAGATGATTGCGTATGCATCCGAAAGCACCGTGACCATAATCTTGGCGGACGATTTAGCATCTTCGAATTCTTAGTAGCCGGATAACCTTTAAAAACCCACTGTTTATACTGATGCTTTGTCTCTGGAGCTTAGTAATATTCCAAGTTTCATACACAGTTCTATATTGATGAAGCAATTTGTCACTATTGCGGCGAAAAAGCATCAAAGTAGCCTCCAAATTGACTACATGAAAACGTTTATTCTTTACTGAGAGCAAACACGGCATCCATCTTGCCGAAATTGGATTTTGTCTATCATATAAGAGGAAGTCACTTACGCTGAACGTCTCAAATGATATCTTTGTTTATGTATTGTTTAAACTCATTTGTCTAATAGTAAACAGTCACAAAAATGTGACTAGATGATTTCTATAGGTGTTAAGCCTTTTGTATATATATATATATATATATATATATATATATATATATATATATATAGTGCCATTTAGATAAATTAGGCCAGAAAATCTTCAGTATTAAAATCAGAAATAAAGGATTTGGAAGATAAATTCGTTATATATCACTGACAGCTGACATGTCAAAATGAGAACAGTTATTGCAAATCCGTAGATATTTGTACTGAGCCTGCATTAATTTAAAAACTCAAAAAACTATAAAAAGCTAGTGTCAAAATAAAGCTTAAAGTTTCCTCCATTTTCCTCAACTTTTAATTTATAAATGTGCCTCGTATTTTTGTTACAGAAAAGAACTAAATTTAGTTACGATAGTACTAATACGACAGCAACGCTTTGGGTGATTCGTTTTTAAATAATTAAATTGATTTCTCCAGAATTTTAATTTAGAACGCTTTGGAATTGCATACTTCATTTATTGTAACCACCTACAATTCAATTGTTAAATCACTATATTACAGTTTGTTGATTTTTAAATTAATTTTTGTAAATTAATTTATCTTTAAATTTGATTGTATAACCTTTTCATTAATTAAATTATATAATTATCGCAATTATTCCCAAACATTTAGCTTATTTAACAATATTAAGAAGTAAACGACTCAATTAATTAGTTTAACAAAATTTTTGTATTTAAATATTGTTGTAGTATACAGTATACAGCCCAAGAGAAGCATATGTCAATGGAATAATACATTACTAAATTGTTTTTTCATTGCGGCACTACATCAAGAAAGAAATTGGTGCGAATTAGAGGTCGACTCAAGACAAGACAAATGTTTTGTCTTATCTTGAGACAATACTGAGACCGGTATTGTATTGGTTTTGAAAAAAAGAAATTTTCAGGCCTTATCTTGGTATTGGTATTGACAAGCTCGGTACTGTTTATATATTATCTTGGTATTATATTGGATTTCCTCTCAAAATTGTCTCGGTATTAAATCTTATTTTTAATGATTTTGAGGCATTGACCTGCATAAGTGATTAATTAAATAACATTATAAGCATAATGAAGTGATAAAACATCTAAATTCTTAGTTAATATAAAATTAAAGTTTATATTTTAAATGGTACAGAAAACTTTTGTATAAATGAAAGCCATTATGAAAATGCGCAAAACATAATTCCCCCTCATAAATTTAATTGTGAAAGACATTGTTTCCTTCCTGAACGAGAATATCCAATTATAATTCCATTGTGTAAAAATTATTAGCTGATTAAATTCATAACAAGAGTTATTGGAAATTCCGCATCGATGCCGAATGATGAATGTATCTGATTGCATCCACCCTTAATTAAACTTTATCGTTTGTTTTCATTTAAGTTATAATGCATCCCTGTGCTTGTCGTACCGGCGTATAACTCGCGGCTTTTCTACCGACACTTTTCAAAACGATCCGGCATTGTGTCGGACTACACGATCTGTAAAATAACTCATTCAGACCCGATCCGTAACAATGGACATAATGCTGGCGCGGTGCATTTGTTGTTAAATATATTGAAAATCACGTCGTTATAAATTAAATAATGTTGTTTATTATTTCATTCTTGAGATCCTATCCACTGCCATACGTTTAATCCTGTTTTATAAGCAACGGTTTTATTTATCTACCTGTCATTTATTATATATTTTTTGATTGAGTAATAACCCGAATGTAGATACTTGCAGATTTTTTATATCATATTATTAAAATAGTACCCTAAGTACAACTAAATCTAAAGAAATGAAGAATGTGAAGTTCATATCCAACAAAATGATTAAATTGGGTAATTTTCAGAAATACCCTTATTACAATTTTTAAGGAATCATTAATTATCTACACAATTGAAAAATGAAACTAAATAACTATCGTGAATGAATAATACATTGTTATAGTTTTAATTATACCTTGTGATATTTGACAATCTAATATAAAAAACTTTGACAAAAAAATTATTTTTTCTGGAATCGTCAATATAATAAGAGAAAGTGGCAGTACAGTCCCAGAATAACCCGCCTCGCTCGACCAACCCAACATATTCTGAACGATTTCAGAAAAAAATATAATATATACCTCAGCACTAAAACGATTTTTTACTACTCGCGTTGTTATCACCTCGGAGAATAAACTCCATACTCGCAATAAAAAATATCATTTTAGTGCCTAGGTATATAAAAATCTATTTTGTCCCTATCTTAAATATTAATATAAATATTTAGATTCTAAAAGAATCTACCCACATAACCGATAGGGACTGCAATTCCGGAGAAAATAATATCTTAGAAATTCTAACATATCAGTGATACAAAAAAAAAAAAAAATTGAAAACAATAAAATTTAAACAAATATACAATAAAATTAAAAGTTAATTTATAAAGGTCGGCAATTTTAGATTTTTTTTAATGGAATCCTAAAACAATAAGGGCAATTAATGTTTCTGGTCTCATATTGGACCGCAATTTGTTGCATAACTATCTGGAAGCTGAAAAAATCCGTTCACATTCAACGGTTGTAGGAGGAATAACTAGAAGAAACTTGTCTATGATATTTTCCCATATTTCAGAAGAGCCTCATTTCCTTCTTTTTATTAAAACTAAACTTTATTTTTTAAATTAGTTTTAAAGGCTTCTTTTAATTATATTGCTCTTATATTTAAAAAAAGTCTTATTTAAGAATTTTATTGAAATAAACCAATCACGCAAAGCGCTCTGGATATTTTTAAGCAACATCAATTTCGCATAAAAATCTATAAAACTATATATGAATATACAAAAGTAGTCTCGTGACATTATTACTGAGTATTTCTCCAGATGATGTTGCAGACTTTTCCGAACGCTACTCTACGGCTCCCTTCTATAGTACCAAAAACAACTTTTTGTTCAATTTTCACTCCCTAATCACCGAACAATAGATTGCCTATATAGCTATAATCCTTTTCCGACATGAATATTGGGTTCTAAATTTATATAAGTCTAAAATTTAGTAGTGAACATATCGCCGGAATATAACTTTATAATATTTGGTACCCTTTTATAAATAATTGTGTAGTGTAGAATATGTACACCTCAAAAAATATCGAAATTTTAAATTTTCGTTAAGCTGTTACAACTCGTGTCCTGTGACCACATGGACTCAATTTTCTTTAGCAATTAAATAAATTTTGAAGTCTGATTTTGTTCAGTTAAACAATACGGCACAATGTAGTAAGTATTGCATTAACACGGCAGGGCAACCCACTGTCAAAAACGTATTTGCGTTAAACCCTTTTACCTAACTTAAACGTGATTAAAAGTTAGTTAGTTAAGCAAAAATTTAGTCTGAGTAGGTGCAATAGATCTTTAGGACTTTCTACTTTGCTGTTATTGATCAAAGAAATTGTACATTTCTAATGTTTTTAAATTCGACAATTGATAAATAGAAGAGATTTCAGAAAAAATATTATTATATACTATATTTATGAATATGATTCTGCGATCAATTGAAGATACCAAAGTAAACTACCCTATTACATGATTGAATGTAAAAATTACTTTAATATATTGCTATTTAATTCTGTAGCAACAGTTGATTCGCTGCAACTCTAATTGATTTGATATGTTGTCTGGCACTAATAAAGGGCAGGTTTCGTATAATAAATTTTGTCGCACGTTACAATAAATTTCCAGTCTGTTTGTGTGATATCAAAATAATATAACCCCAATTAATTTAAATAAAAATTTTTTAGAAACAGATAATTGTTTAGAATTTGTGGGACGATTGTAAGAAAAACGGTTCGCTTTCCCGCGGCAAATACCAACAACACCTCAACTCATTGTGAGCTAATGAAGTATGGTACCTTTGTATTATGGATATCAATCACAATCAATCATTTATTGATCCTTTGAGGCGGTCTCTGTCCGGACCTACAACGATGATATAGCACACGGCCATTTACTGCTCCAACTTAAAATTTTTTAAAGAAAAAAAAAAAAGTAAAATAACAGCGAATGAGAGAAGTAAGAATTCTCCACACCACATAAATCCGATATTATTTAATTTTTTCGTACATTATATTTATTTATTTATTTATTTATTACTCTGCCGACACATACGGAACGGGTATACGACCGTGGGATATATAGTTTCGGAACGATAAAAAGTTCTAATGGGGTCGCAACCCGAGATGTCTTTTAACTCCGTTCGGTACAGCATCACAGTCTCCCCGCTTTTTCCTTACAAGTTGTACCCTATACATGGTCAGTTATTACCATTGCCTTAGGGTTCGGCTTCTTTTGCTCACCTAACTCACGGAATTGCCGCACACTCTCTTTATAGCACCTCATTAGCGCATTTCGCCGTTTTAATGCGATATACGGCCCGCGCTTAACACCCCAAAGGGCCATCGATGGATTACAGCTAATTAAATCATTAAAATATTACTAAAAACCGGGAGTACACAACATGAATCAAAAGAGGCGAGTTAATTCGTTTTGCACAGCTTAATTTTTCATTCCTTCTTGCGCTCGTTCAAAAAGCCGACAGAAGAATTTTTCGCATTAATTTGCACGCCCAATATAAAATCGTTGATACAAAGAGTAAATTAGATTAAATTTAATATGCGCATTCAATAATTTCAATCGCAATATTCAATTTTGTGGATTGTTTTATTTCTTTATATAATAATAAGGTGTGCAGCTTAATGATGCAAATTTGAAAGAATAGTGGTTTCTCATAACAATTAATTAGCCGTTTACATGTTGCATTTTCAATTTACGATTTGAATGTGTCGGCATCTTTTCAAAACCAATTGAATTTAATGACATAAGGTACGGCATGTGTCGTTACCTCCTTTGGCTCATTTAACTCTACTTAATGATGATTAATTTATAGAAATTAATTGCTTTTTTTATTTATTTTTATTGTAATATTGTTTTATGGATTTTGATATTTCTTTAAACGAGTTTTCAATTCGAAACAGTTTGTTTTAATAAAAAATGTTCAAGTACCCATCATTCAATATTATTTTGAACAACATTTTTGCACAACTGACTTAAAGAATAATTAAAAAAATTTTATTGCATTTTTAATACGTTATCAATCAAATAATTATCAAATTCTCTTCCAATATTATTAAATAAATTTAAAAACATATCACTAATTAAATGACAATGAGTTATACTACATATTAATCGAGCAAACTTCAAAGTTACCAACATTTCAATTAAAATATTCTAAAATTTAAATAGCTTTCAATTTCCAAATGACAAGAGGATATGTACGACTTCCAATACAACTTACTTACGAACTCCTGTGCTGCCACAAGTACAGCGAAAGCGGAATTTTAATACATTTATCGAATTTGTCGGAAATATGCAAGTCTTCAACACTTTGGTTGATTTAATTAATGCTACAAATGACATAATAGCTTAAAACTAATTTATATTAAAACCATGTAGAAGTAATATTGGCTTCATAAAATGCAATCGTAGAACACGTCGCTAATAATTTTCGATTAAACTTTATTTATTGACTCCAGAAACGATTCCAAAACAAAACTGACCTGGAACAATAGGGTATAACGTTCGAATTTAGCATTATGTATTTAAATTAGCGCGCCTAGCCGTGTAGATACTATGAAGCATGGTGTAAGATAAATAATTTGACTGAATAAAAGTAGTGACCTTTTTCTGTAATACTTATTTTAGACAAGGATGGAGAATGTAGACCCATATTAACACAGTCGTTAATGGATGTTTTATTTTTATTTCTGAAATGAATGGATTTTATTATTTACTAAATACTAAATTCTACCATTATGTGTAGTCATATTTTTTACAAAGATTCTCTTTTGTTAAATAAATTACAATTTTTTGTTGCGTTCTGTAGTATTTCGGATCATTCAATACATGAAGAGAGGTATAAGTTGATAAAGAGGGTAATATACTATCCCGGTTTTTTATCTTCTACTCTGTAGCATTTGCGACAATTCTGCGCATAACGCGTGATATAAGGTAACAAGATGGTATATGTTACCGGTTTCTCTCTCCCACAGCGTCCCATTTTTAGAACATTTTTCAATCTTTATCTATCTTACACCATGCTATGAACCCATCGATATGCAAAATTTAAGCGTATTGTCCTATATGAACTCAAAATATTACCAAAGACTAACCAACGTTAACGAAGTACATTGTAAATAGCCAATCTCTTTAGACTACCAATTATTTAGTACTAACTGAAAGATTCTCTATAGGAATATCTAAAATTTGTCTTCAAATAAGTCTAGAAACTCTCTATATACAATATATTGTTACTTGTGTTTGATTTCCAAGACGAAAATGAAAATTGCGTCTTTGAATTTTGTAGAAAAGATATAGGTCTGGCAGCACAAACACTAATCAAAATTAATCGACTATCGGAAACAATTCTTGCCGAGGTTCTAACAATAACATCTAAGCAAATATTCATTGTTCAAGATTGATCGACATTTCTGCCACCACGGTATGGATACTAATGATAATACTGGTTTGACTGATCATCAAATAATAATTTAAAATTTCGGCATTTTGTATAAAAGGAAACTTTGGGAAGTTATTTAATACATTGATTTGGTGGATTTCCTGCTCTCTTTCTGTCTAAATTTTGCCTAGAAACTGTCTATATCTACAGACAAAATCTCACAGTGCGTATTATGTCTAGGCAAACAATTTTAGATTAAGATATATTTGTGACAAAATGTTTCAGATTTTCGTTTATTGCATATTTTAATTTTATTATTTTTCATTCTTCTCTTTCTACCAAAAATTTAATCGAAAAATTTATGAAGACCTGGGTTATTAAAGAGGTAATATTAAGCTTTCAAATAATGGCACATGTACTTTTTTCCTTTCTCAGTTATATGACTTAAATATATTTTCATAAAAGAAAAAAAATCGGCATTTTCTTAGTGAGGAAAATTCAGTTTTTTTATTGCCAAATTTCTAAGATACAAGATTTTAAAAATTTACTAATTTAATGGTGAACCCGCCGGTCTCTTCTTTGAGTTTTTCCAAAACAAATCAAAAGTAAACAAAGATTTTTTTTATATAGATACATTTTTATGTTAAAATATATTATATACCTTTTATAAAAAGTGAACTGAAACAAACGTGCAAAGCGGTCTCGTAAAAGAAAGCGCAAAAAAAACAGCCGCTTTTAATATATTTTAAAATGCCCCATTGAACCTTTGTAGACTTTCCGTCGCCAAAGGTGGTCTCGACTTCTTCCTGCTACAAAAAATTGCTCACGGTATTCATGGTAGAAACTAGTGGTATCATAAAATCCCGCCTATAAATATTTTAACCAATCCAATCCTGCAGTGGTTCACAACAAAAGAAACCGCTTGGTACAAGGCGGTGCTTCGGTGGGACCACAGTGGTCCCCCGGTTATGGTCATAAATATGTTCAGTCCACTTGGAGAAGTTGAGAGTGAATGTTGAGGAAAATTTCTTCTCAAAAAACGAGTTTAGATTTTGCATTAAATCATCCCAAAACATTCTGTGATAGTTCTCGTGCGCGAGTGCTTAACTACGTAACCCAACACAATTCCTTGAGGTACTTCGAGAAGTAAATGGCAGTATCTGCTTTGAACATGTCACCCTATTTCACCGGTTACCCATTCCAAGGTAAGTAAATTAATTAACTACATTTCAAGACAGGGATTAACATCAGATTCACGTCACTATTTGGGTAGTATTAAGATTTTTATCACTAATACCGAACCTTGAGGGAACCCGACGGGGGATTTCAATCTTAGATGCGGCGGCAAAACCATCCATCTTAATATCGAAAAATTAAATCTGCATAAACACCTCTCATAAAACGTCATATATTCTGTATGTATGTGACTTCTACCTTGTATGATGTGGTGGGCGTGAGGACATTTAACAAAATGAAAAGTCGGGTCTTCTGGCGGCTCTTTTGATCTCACTAATGCCTGTTTTCATCAGCGATCGTACACCTGATTCCACGCGACGTGATCGCACTAGAGCGGCAAAAAATTCTACACCTCAAAAAATAATTCGATAAAAATACAAAAAAATAAAGAAAACACGAAAATGAACATTAGAATTGTTTTTAAGTGTGTGATTCATTTATTTTCTAATAATCATTAAAAATTCCTCCGAAAAAAAGTAAAAAAATTATTTCTAGAAATGTTAAATTGTTATTAAATGTGGAGCATTTTTAAAGTTTTATCTTTTAAATCATTAGAAACGCCATTTCTACCGCTTGAAGTGCCTTGATGACAAAATAAACACTATTACAAATCGACTTTTTGGTTCAATTTAATCACACTTTTACAAAAAAAAAAAAATTGAAATTACCCTAATTTTTATAAAGAGGCCCATTCACAATTATGAAAATATTTAATATACATTATTAGGTCCTTATTATATTTTAAAAATTTATTTTGATTGGATCGTTTGTTTAATTGTAATTTTTGGCGATTTTTTGATTTAAAGAATATTGAAATTGTGTAAAAATCGCACAATACATTTAATAAACCTGCATGATAATGTTCAGAATTAGTTTTGGTGTATTCGTAATTTGGTACCTAAACTAATTAAAATAGATGTGCAACCAAACCGCAACCATAAACTTCGGGATAAAAGGAAGTATGCACATATATCGTATTAAATTCTCTTTTTATTATCTAGTGAAAATAGTTGATTTGAAGAAGCTATTAATATTACCCTTTTTTGACAATAAAATTACTTTCATAAATCAATTCTATTTATAAATAGGTATTTAATTCTAAATTTACATTTTACTTTATTTTGTTATGATCTTTAATCGGTCTAACCTATATTTTTGAGTCTCAAATTGCAGGTATTTTCTTTTTGGGTACTAAAAAAAATCCGATCCACAAAGCACATTAAACTAAACAGTTTTTTGATAATTTGCAGATAATATTACTTTTCTTTAAATACTAAAGTGAAAATAAGATAAAAATTTATTTATAAATTCGAATTATTTTTTTTTTAATTTCGCATCTAGACTCTATAACATTTTTATGACACTCAAGATTGTCCTGTGCAGCGCTATTTCCACTTAAAAATTTGCTTTCATTCATAAAATACATTGACAATTAATTAAGTTTTAAACGAATCTATAAAATAAAATAAAACTGGAAAAATAAACATGTAAATGTTGCTTTCTTCATAAGTGTGGATTAATTTATAGCTGCCCCAAAAAGTTTGTAATTAATAAATATCTTTTTTATTATTTATTGGTCAAAATGTATTCTTCCTTGATAATTCTGGTACTGATTATCACTAGCACTAAAAGATAAATATTAATCATCATATGTCCAATGGAAATTCGATTTCAGGGCCCTGAATATCTAATTCTTATTAAAATTTGCAAATTTTCTTTAATATACTTCACTACTGTAATTTTATTCTTATAAATCGTAGACCTTTTTGTCACCAATGACACTTATCACATGGTTATCTCGAGTACTTTCTTACTCTCCCTCATTTTCAGACCTGTCATTGACCCCTGCCTACCTTTTTAATATTTTATTATGAACAGTTCTTGAAAAAACAATTAAATTTTTAAAATTTATTTAAATTAAAACTTAATTTTTTTATATTATTAGCCAACGATATTTCGACAATAATTTTTAACAAAACTGTCCTACTTAAAAAATTAAAAAAACCTTATTTTAAGTTAATTTAGTGTACAATATAATATTTGTTTATAAAAGAATTTCAAAATACAAGGGGAACTAAATGGATACATATTTACCTTAACAGTACAATTGTAGTCCCATGAATTTTCAGTTATGCATTAAATCCGCATATTTCTTTGTGGGTTTGAAACAAAAGAAAATATATTATTATTGCTTTTAAATTTAGCAATATATTTTGTTATTTTTACCATGATAAAAACAATTACAATATCAAAAAATGTATTTACTTACTAAAAGTAAATTAAACGGAAATTAAGAAAATTTATAGTAAAAGACAGAACAAGTTCAGTCATAAAATTATATTTTATGGAAAGAGATTTTATTACAATTCATATACCATATGATATTAGATGATATCATATCATATCATCAATGTTTTGTTAAAAGAATGTTATGAAACTAGATCATTTTAAGAATTTTATTTCATGTAAATTGAGATTTAAAATTTACAATGGGTGAAAATAAAACAATATTGAGTTTTTTACTACTTCGCAGTTTTATCATTGGGACCGGTTTCGGTTCTGATCGAAGCGTTATCGGCAAGTTGATGTTACAAACTTTTTTTCAATTTATACATTTTCTATTATGGATTACAAACAGAACCGAAACCGATCGCAACAATAAAACTGCCAGGTTAGTATGTAATAACCAAAGACGGAAAGATAGTTTTAGGGTTTAGCTAAACTTTTTTTCATTATTTGAATAATTTTACATACATATTTACCCTTAATTAAACGAGCAGACAAACAAGAACTTTATTTGGCTAGTATACCTAGTTACATATGCTTTTTTAAATGTTTTTCGATTCAGTTCTATTCTTGCTTACTTATTTTGATTCAACTATATGCAAACAACCTAACTGACATGCACCTTAATTGTTTTTTTTTATCTTTTGCTCTTTTAAAATTCCATCCATATCCACTAGATTTACCAATTTCTTCTTTGGCCTATGTTTTATAATATTTCTGATATTTCCAGGTTTCACTTACGTAGAAAACTGTCAGCACGAGTATTTTATTATATAGTCGCTGTATTCAGGAGTAAACTATAACTCTCATTCTGATTTATTTCGAAATGATTTTTTCTGCATTATTCTCTATGATTTCTAATCACAAAATTGTAATCATATGCTTTATTTTCCCGCATCACGAACCTTCACTTCAATTTTTCCAAAATGAATGATCTATGGTGAGTTATGCTTACAGTTATGTAGTTAATATTAACAATACTTATGCCTTCATAGATTTCTAATACATTTATTACCAAATATGTTGAAATGTCGTACTGATACCACGCCAGCTTAGGTGGATAAGTGGTTTGCATGTTTGCCTCTAAATGCAAGGGTCCATGCTGAGGATTTTGTTAACGCAATAAAGATCTGGCATAGAACTCTGAATATCCAAAGTTTTGTGCTCAATTACCAATTGCACGTTCCCAATTTGTACCGTTAAAAAACTTGGCGATGATTTTTCTTTTCATTTCCAGTTATTTGGTACTTGGCTAACCTAATCAAAATCACATAGAGGCACAAATATTTATATAGATTATATAATAACATTCATCAATGAATACCTTTAGCTAACATTCCATTTTTTAGTTTTCCATAGCATCATCAATATTAAGTAACTTGTAATTTTCTCTACCTTTAGCGTTGACTCTCATTAATTTTATTTCTTTTTTCGTACAGTTTTTCAAAATATTGTTCCCAACAATTTTTCGAACCAAATTCCTGCCGCACAACTTTTTCGTCTCTCATCTCTGACTTTTTTTGATATAAAAGCTTTTTTTATATTAGATATTAAATATAATTGCAATTAAATAATGTACATCTAATAAATTGTTGCATCTGAAAATTACGTTTATTGTATTTTCAAGGCAATAGAAATCAATTTTCAATTCAAATTTTGTATATTCACATCTTGAATCAAAACACTGATGTTGTAATAAAATCTTTATTATAGGGAAATGCTTTACCTTTATTCTTAGATATTATTGATTCTAGATTTACAAAGATCAAATACATCTACTTATTGCACAGTCTCACTAACCGTATGCCAAAACAAAGTTGTTTTAATCAATCCGATATTAAAATCAAAAATAACATTAATCATTAGTGCTATTTTCAGAAAAACAAAAATTAATAAATGAAGCAGGTTTCAATATTTTTAATTTTACAATTATTTCAAACAACATTATTTATTATTGAGATTACTTCAAAGTCTGTAAAATTAATAATCATGTCCATAATATATAAACATTCCCAACTAAACACAAAATTGCCATATCGAATAATGAATAAATAATAACTTCAAACATCACTAATGCAGAATAATCTTATACATCTCACTCATATACAACAACTCGAGTTATCATTAATCACCTTATAGAAAATAATAATATTATTTATGTAATCCATATTGAATTCGATTTTTATTATCATAGATGTGGGGATTATTGATAGGCAATTGATAAAAGCAATTGCAATACCTTATTTTAATGAAATTATTAAATATAATTGTTATTTTATACTTCTTTAATTTGTTAAGGTGATGCATATATGACAAAACACCGTATTACTATTTTATACTCGAATGGAGTATGACATTTTATTTAGAACTATATATATAATTTTTTGAAGAACTCAAATTAATTCTTTCAAATAATGTTAAAGCAGTTTCATTTTATTATTTGTTGTTTATTTTTTATTTTTTCATTTTGCTTCTTTTAAACTTCCTTTTTACCGTTGCTTCCGTATAGTCATTATAATTTTATTTTAATTACCTATATTTTTTGTCACTGGTTCCAACTGTTATGTTATGAATTCCAATAAATGTCTTTAAAGGTTATGATATTTCAAAAATATTTGCAACTTCTAAACTAATATCTTAATTTCCTAGAATTTTATTTAAAATTAGTAAAAACGCCAAACATTATAGGAAAATGAATTGGTGAGGGCATGAGCATAGAATGCTTTCAGGAGTAACAAGGTCAAGTAACACCTTAAGTATATATATTACAGGAAAATGTGGCTACTGTAGTATTTATACTGAGACTGTGTTTTTAGGATGTTCCTGAATATACCTGTTACTTTAAAGTGTCATATTTTAGAGTAACTGATACCCAGTGGTGCCTGAGACAAAGTAATACATTGTTACATTCCGACCTATCCCTAATCTTAATATGCTTCCAATTTATTCATTTTTTATGTTTCATTAGTTTCCAACAGTTTTCTTCCTATCCTATCAAAGTAATTATCTTCCTATTATATTCTTTTTTTATTAAGAGATCACCTTTTGTAGTCAAAACATCATATACTCTTTACAAAGTATTTGACCATTTTCCTCTTAATTTCATTTCTGTTTGTTAGTCGACAAAATGCTTCTCTTCACCTTTGTTAAATTCTTTCTTTGTCATCACTTCCGAAAGTCTTTTAAAATTTTCTGTTTTCTTCATGTGAGGGGTAATTAAACTTTATCTTGTCCTTGTTTTTCATCACCCTCATAATCTCTCAACTTCTTTTCCTATTCTACTTTGCCCTACAATACTCAGCTTCCACTTCATTTTCTTCTATATTGACATATCGAGACCACTGCTTTAGTCATTAATTTTAGAAACATATAATCCATAATGAAGTTCTCAAATCATTCAGTCTGAAGAATGTCATAGACGATAATCAAATAATTAGTAATACCAACTAATATTCAATTGGATATAAATGTTAGTCGCATTTCACTTATATAATCCGAAGTACATTTCTAGATATAATTATAATAATATTTCTAACTTCTGAATGCGTTATTTATCATTTTCAATAGTGGTAGCAAAGTAATCTAATTTAAATCGAATCAAGAAGTTTTTTGTAATTATAATTTTTAATAACAAGTTCGCGTATTAAAACTTTATATTAGGTTTTTTAAATTTGAATTAATTAAGGTCGTTTTGGTTGTAAATGCAAGAAAACACTTAATTATCTTGAAAATTCTCTAAATTTAATGAAATTACAATACACTGTGTGTGTGTATGCATGTGTGTGTGTATGTATGTGTGAGTGCGTGTGTGATCAATATATTATATAAATTGATTTATGGTTTGGAAATTAAAAAACTTGAAATGATTATAAACCCCCTCCGTCCAAACCGCAAATTAGATAATTATGGAGGTGTAACGTTCTTACACGAAAAAGCAGCCGCTACAAAAAATAAGGGCACATAATCCTACCCAAGAGTAGCTTATGAATTAAAGTGATGCTGAAGGCAAAAACGTAATCTTTCGTTTCACGTGAAGAATGTATATTTTAATCATCTTTGATTCTACCTTACATACAATATTTAATTTTGCAGGTCAAGGGAGAGTTAACCAATTAGGAGGCGTTTTTATTAACGGAAGGCCATTACCGAATCACATTCGTTTGCGAATCGTGGAAATGGCTGCATCCGGAATACGTCCTTGCGTAATATCAAGACAATTAAGGGTATCACATGGATGCGTTTCGAAAATTTTGAACCGCTACCAGGAGACTGGGAGCATACGACCAGGAGTAATCGGTGGGTCTAAGCCACGGGTGGCAACTGCTGAAGTCGAGAAAAGAATCGAACAACTAAAACAACAACAATCCGGGATATTTGCATGGGAAATTCGAGATAAACTAATTAAGGTAAAATTATAACTTTAAGACATTGTACTCCAAGAAATGATCTAAAGTACGTGTTCCTTTTTTTGCAGGAAGGAATTTGTGATAAAAATTCCGCTCCATCAGTAAGTTCAATTAGTCGGTTACTTCGTGGTGGACGAAAGGACGACATGGATCGGAAAAACCATTCAATTGATGGAATACTAGGTATGTAGTAAAATTTGATAATGATACTGGGACAAATTATGTATGAATGTAACAAGCACATAATGTCACTCTGATATTTTACATCACAAGCCTTCCCCACAGGGGTTTCAATTATTATTGCTAATAAATAAATAAATACATGTAATCAATACCATAAGATAATTTTTTTGAAGAACATATTTGTGCATATCCTAGATCTAATATTATAAATTTTTTTAATTCGGAAACATCTTAACTTCTATAATATTTCGAAATCTCTATAAACTTTGCTAAATAATAATTTCCATCCAGTCATAAATAAATGTAAAAAATGATCGCAAATAATATCATCCTATAATTGCTGCAAACCTGGCAGTAATTATACTGTTGTCAGTCAAATTGATGGAGGATTTGGATTGACTGAACCGCATCGAAATTGCTATTTATCAGAGCTAATCGAAGTAAAAATTGACGAGCAAGTAACCAAACCGATAGAAAATTTTAATGCCTTATGGCGTCACCTTTGACGAACAAATTTGATCTCTTAAACGTACTCTTTGGCAAATTTATTCGATCTCAGAAATTTTTCTTCTTCCTGCGAAAGTTTTGAGCCCAATTATACCTTTCTAGCTAGTCGGTTTGAGGACGCTCAGAGTGCAATCGAAACGAAAAAGAATTGGCATATTCGGATTCTATGAAAAAATTTGCATAGAAAACGTGTATTTTGATCGTATTAAAAATTAAAAAACAATTTTCACATCAAATTATGGTTTTTAAAAAATTGGCCAAAAAATAACCAGAAGAACTTCGATTGCTTGCAAAAAATAGGTTTTTACTTTTTTATATTTAAAATTAGGGGAATTTAGTTCCTTTGGCAGCCCGAATTGGTAAAAAAGTAAAAACCACGAAATCTAGACTTGACTTTACGCAGAATTAGTCACTAATATTTTAATTGCCAAGGAGTAATTTTGTTAGATTATAAAACTTCTAAGATATATATCAATGCTACATCTATGGACATTTTCTCATATGATAGCTCTACTTCTAGATAATTTTAAACAATGAATTAACATCTCGGAAAACTGAATAAACCTAAAATACCACAAGAATCTTTCTTGTAAAAAATCTATAAATTAATGACTAGCATAACGTTTAGATAATTGATTTTCTAAAAGTTTATGAAATACATAGCAGTTATTTCTAGTAAACTATAGTCACTGTGGTATTTCTCAGAATTCATGTACATCTCAGCAACATTCTAGTCTTTTACAACTCCTAATTCTGATTGTTTATTTATTTTTGGGGATCCGATTTAGAACTCTATCCCATCCAATCCCGGTCGATTGGTAACCACTTCACCTTACAAACGCAATAAATTGAATGACTCTATTGTTCCCGTAATCTCACCACCTACTAATCATATCGACACATAAATAATAAATTAATGATAACGTGCGCATAGGAAATTTTTTTTTTTTTAAATTAATAAGGTGTGCGCGCATTAATATGCAGGGACGGTAGCGCAACTTATTTGAATAATGAATACAGATTTAATTGTTTAATTGCACAGTGGCGCTCCCGTAATTAGTAGCCAAGTCGGGCGCGTGAAAAAATCAGAATTGATTAATATCGGGATGTGAAGGAAAAGAAAAACCAAATAAAAATGATTTGAAGGGCGTTCCTCTATTAACTAATCATGTGAAAAAAGTGCGATCACTTCCCTAAAAATCGATTAATGACGGTTTTTTTGCTGTTGTTGGAGCTCGCGATGCGTCTTTGTAAAAGACCGCACAAGACGAAAAGGTGACGAAACAAATTTCATTCATGGTGCACGGACATAATGATAGGTCATTTTCATTATTAGTCCCCACCGCTTATTGAAAATGATGTTGCAGGCCGGCAAAGTGCTGATTGAATTTCAATACTTTCGATTGATTCTCAAGAGGTGCAATCACTGCAACGATTGTCGGTCAATCAGATAGAATATAAATATTTTTACACATTTATACAACTTTTCTTTTAAATAATGCAAGCACTATATTAAAACTGAGTAATGTTAAATTATACAACCAGATAATATTACATTTTTGCAAAATTATTTTAAAATTATTATTTTTTGACGAAAGATGAACTTATAAACATTCCCAGTCTGAAGCACAGAGAGCGTAAATTACCACAAAAAAATATTATAAAAATTTATTTTGAGTATTACATGATCAGACAATTTAGAAATTAACATTTTTATAATCTTTTATGCCATCCGTCATAAAATATTTCTTTTCGCAACAAAATAAATCCATATTTACTTAATTTTAATTCTACGATGTTATCGATAACTAAATTAAAAAATATCAAAATAATTTTATTTTGGACGTCTAAACATAATGTTCCTTTTGTTGTATGTTGTGCTTTTATATGGAAAATTTAAAGTTACATTTGTGTATGTACAAAACAAAATAATAGGAATTTTGCATTATTTAATCTCACTTTATCCAACCTTTCACATATTTCTGATATTTGATTTCGCAACACTTGCAGTATTTATATGTTTTCTCGTTTATTGCGTTTATTTGATAAAAATAATAATTTTTCTTGAAATTTTAAGTAATTAAATTGTTTTACTCTACTCATTTTATGACTTATAATATTTTATTGTCGCATTTAATTTTTAATCGTTAAAGTTAATTATTCCATAACTGAAACACATGACATTTAATTTTTTCAGATAATAAAACAATAAATGCCAACAATAATATATTAATTTGTTTATTACATCAAAAATATATTTAGCCTTTCAAGCAAGAATAAAATAGGTGTTCATTAAAAGTTATAACGCCTTAGTTTTCTCTATTTTCTCGTTACTTCAATTTCCAGTTAGTTAAAAGTTCTTAATTAAAAGATAATTTCGATCAGTCGCCTGAAAGAATAAAATCATTAAAAGTACAAAAAAAAATTTAATAAAACAATGTTAGGTGTTGAATGAAAGTTTTATTATTGGAAAGTGTCCGGTGCATCAAAACCAAATTAAAACTTGATCATATGTTAGTTACACACCATTTTATCAAACACATGGGTAATATGAAATGGATACTATAAAGAACACCGACAAATGACGTTTTCATTTTTTCTGTTATTGCGAAATAATGCGCGAGAACCGCGCACCTTTGTTGCAATTCTTCGCAAATTAAAGGAAAATCCAACTGGAATTACAAACGCATTTAATTCGCATTAGACGCATTTGTTAATATTTATTTCTTTTGTTTTGCAGGTCCGAATTCTTCATGTGATGAAAGTGATACAGAATCTGAGCCTGGGATACCATTGAAAAGGAAACAGAGGAGATCGCGTACCACCTTTACCGGTGAACAATTAGAAGCTTTAGAAAAGGCGTTTCATCGCACCCAATACCCAGATGTTTATATCAGGGAGGAATTAGCACAGAAAACTAAGTTAACCGAAGCTAGGGTGCAAGTTTGGTTTTCAAATCGTAGAGCAAGGTTAAGAAAACAATTGAATTCGCAACAATTAAATGCGTTTAATACGATGAGTCTGCAAAGCTTTCCAGTGCAACAGCATTATTCCGAACCCAGTTTTAATCAGAGTTCTTGGGCCCAGCAATCGTACGCGGCAGCATCCACCGCGAGTGCTTTAGGAACATCTTTGGGAAGTACATTACCGACTCCTAGTATTCCCCACCAATCACTTCCAGCACCCACGCTTGGAACAACTTCTTCGTCGCCTACAAACACCCCGAACAATACACAAACTCCACAAACATCCTTATACAGCAGTTACAATTCATCATCTATCGATCAGAATAATGTTTCCAATCATCAATTTAATTACAATATGGCACAAGTTTCACCCAACCAACATAGTGTTTCTCCTCCACAATCGACGGTGTGGAGCCATCATACGCAAAAGAATAAAATGGGAGATAATTTATCTTCGTGGCATGAAAACTACAGGTAAATTACATAATTTTATATATGCAGTGTTTTATATAGCGAAACTCATTTTCTAGATCAGACTAAAAAATTCAATTATACATGTGTATTCAGTTCATGGTGCCTGTGGGTTATAAAAGTTGTTTTTATAAGTGCTTCTTATTAAAATTACAGTTTTTATTACTTACTGTATCTACTTTCAACTTTTCTTGCTTATATTTGGACCTATATTTCTCATAATGTTTATTCTTCTTAGAGTCTTTCTCCTATCAGAGGTTGGACAGCATCATAACTATTCTCATGCAAGTTTTTCAACCAACACACTCTACAATACCAACAATCTTCTCTTCTTTTATTTTTCTGTTGTACAAGAAGTTGTAGAAATGAATATTTGGAATCTAACATAAACAGGTGTTCAAGTTTTCTTTTCCTAATCGGGAGTACTTCTTCACATCCCTTATTGATTTTCTAAGGACATCTTTGTTGGTGATTCTATCAATCAATAGTATTCACCGCATTCTACAATAGCACCACAATTCGAACTTTTTCACTTGGAGTTATTGTATTTATTGATATCTCGGATACACAGAAACTTTCTCATTTTCTCAGGTGCATTAATTTTCTTTATGTAATATATTCATCAAGTCTGATAGAACTAAAATTTCTGATATTCTAATCCTACTATTTGTTTACAATATTTCTATCTTGCTTTCATCTTTTATCTATTTCCACTCTCTTAATGTCAGTTGTACTATTTACTTCTGTTTTGAAAATATTCATCTTAACAGGATCATATTTCAGGTCGTTATAATTTTCTGACATATATTTCTCCACCAAATATTACTTAAAATTTAATTTTTGAGCAAGTTCATTTTTTAAACATTTCGTATACACATTTATATTCAATAGAATGTAGACTGACCAATAAAAATATTAATTTGCTCAATTAAATTTATGAAATAATCTTTTTCTCTAGAAACGATGCTCTTACAAATCCATAACAGAAGATTAAAATGTTAAATATTCAATTGTAAAACAAGCGTTAGTTAACATCATCCGTAATACAGTTGTAGGATGGAAATGAAGTGTGGGAATCGAAGGTGCATTAATTTCGATTAATTTCCATAGATTATAAGTTGTCTCGTTTGTGGTCTTGCATTAAGCGTATATCATACAGTAGCATCGCGCGCGCATTAATTTTAAGTAAGTACAAGGCGGCATTCGGGATCAATTTTAAATGGCAGCCATATAATTTCGCATGGCACGATTTCATATTTTGTGCGTGTGTTAGTGAAAGAAAGAAAGAGAGAGAATCACCACGCAATGACAAGACAGGCATATCGGGTCAATAATAGGTACCTGACCAATAATTAATTTAATCCTGGTGTGGTGATGGGTTATTAAGCACACTGCCCAGGATTCAAGATTATTTATTAAATGCCGAGTAATTAAGGCATTTAAATGCGAGGGCATTACTAGGATCGTGTCTATTCATTAGTTCTATTTGTAAAAGTCACTACTGTTAGATAAATTGCCACCTTGGGTAAACACAAAGGCGTTTTCTTGTTTGGACTTGGATCAGAAAAGCACGTACCTCGTAAAAACCAAATAGAAAATCCATTCAGAAAACAATACCACAATTATTTTCATAGCTCAACTAAAAAATAGACCATAGTTTTTGTTGTTTTAGGTATAAAAATGTTTATCACTTTTCTTTACTTGTTACAGTTTGTTTGCTGGTGGACATTATTCAGCCCATTCACCCAGTGAGGCCAAATCGGGCTACCCATATTTTGGTGCAATGGAGATGTGCACAAGTCGCGTCCACTAATTTGTATATAGAATTAAGGCTTTTATTAACTCTTAGATAATTTCTTATTACGTTTTTAATTGCTTAATTAAAAGAAAAATTTTTTTGTAAATATCCTAGTTAGTACATACATATGTAATTAGTATTTATAACAAACAAATTTAAATAAATTATTTTAAAAATTATTTCTGTTTGTTAATTTTCATGAGCTATTTTTACATTAATTTACGAGTTATTAAACGATGCTAAGATTAATTACACAGTTTAGGAGGTAATTAGGCTGAAGTTGTGGTTTAATGGCGACATGTTGATTGATAGCAGTCTTGGATGAACATTTGAAGATTTTTTTAAAGGTAAGTGCAAGGATATGAAAATATAAATAAAATACTACGTCAGAAATGACTGATGAGTGTAAAAATGGGAAAATTCTTATTTCTTTATCATATTATAACTAAATTTTAAGAAAATCTTAAGTATAAGATTTGTTCATTCTTTCAGTTAATCATGATACAAGTTTTAAACTTGAAACAGATTGTTAGAGAAAAAACTCTTCTGCATAATAATGATTTTTTTAAAGGCATCCTTTAGGAAAAATATTTTTTTGTATGTTTGAAAATGAAAAGTTAGTCAAAAAAGTCAAACTATATCTACATTAAATTTTTTTATCTTAATGAAAAGATTCAGTTGCTCGATGTATTTTTTATACCTCATTTGGAGATCCACTTATTTATTATTTTACTTACTACTCTACTATCACTTCTAATTTGCTAATAATTATATTTTTCACTGTCTAAATAAATTAATCTATCAATTAAAAAACCTTAAAAGCTAACAGTTTCCAGAAGAATGTAAAAAAGCAAAAAGCTGTGAAAGTCTTCTTCGATTATCAGCTACCAGAATTCTATAAAGTGGGTTTATGTCGCTTGACAATACAATGTGATATGTGCCATAATTATGGTGACAATTATTTTTAAAAATATTTCTTAAAAATATTTTATGAACCAAATGAACAAAAGGAACTTATTTATATGAACCTAAATAAAGTAGGATACGGTAATTAAAGTCTATTTTATTAACAATCATATCAAAACTCTCATCTGTCCCATATTAAGTATGCAATGTCCCAAAAATCAGAGAATGTACTCTCGTTCTATGTGGATTTTTTTGCTATAGAAGTGGTCATTATTTTTATTTTCGGAAGACTTTCGTTAGATACTATTTGACATTAAGGTAATCTAGAACAGACCAAATCATTCTACAGCTCAACATTTTTCCCTATAGCATCAGATACCGATTCTCTTGACGTAAATATGAGACTCCAATTTGGAGATGAATATAATACTCAGGAGTTTATGAGAAGTGAAAATCTTGTGTCAATCCCTCTAAGTTTGAGCATCTTCTTATTAATCAAGTGGCCTTGAAATAGTGCACTATCCAACAGAATTCTTGTCAAATTCTATGAAGAAAGATATGACAAAAAATTACAAACTGCAATTTCTTTCGAAAGTGTGTAAATGGAGTTAAGTGGAGAATATTATTGCTCTGGATCCTCGATATGTGGACTCGCATTATCTACTAGAAACGTAATAAAACAAATCGCATTAGAAAAATTTAAATTGCATATATTTGTAACGAATAACAATAAGGCTAGAATTTCTAAATTTTTATAGCAGAATTTTATTAAAAAATATCCCATTTAAAAAGAAATTATGCAATGTGTGAATTGTTCAAAAGGTTAGTAGTTAGTTGTTTGTCCCTATGTTATTTATGTTTGTCTACAGCTGATTACAAGCCGGTTGCTAATATTTTGCTCGATGCAATGATAGCGTTTACAACCAAAAGTCACGTATCGGAACAATTGTCATTGTTTTACAACGGGTTGGTTGCCAGGTGACTTACTGCAATTATCCTGCTTTACTTTCAAAATGCACCATTAAAAATATTATATATCCAACATAAAAATTCATATCTATCTCGCAGAATATTTTCCCTCCTATTTATGATGTAAATTTGTGGTTAAGTGTAACATATTGACATAAAAAGAGAAATTTTTTATTTTATGTTTATATAATATTTTTCTATTTAAAAATGGAAAATATTTTTTTATAGAATTTATAGTTTTAATTATTTTAAAATTAAATTCTTCCTGTTTATTTTCGAAATTGAACTCGGGACTTGGTAGACTTAGTACACAAAACGCTACCATTACACTACTGAGGTCGGCCCAAAATCAATTTCCTTTGCTAAAGATTCCAATTTTCAATTTTATGATTCATGCCATTAATATTTGAACGATAAGTACATATATATTTTTTCTCTCTCTTTTTACAGCATTTATTTCTTTGTCAACAATTGATCATATTGACATTATTCCTCTTATAATTGTATGGGGCACTCAGAAAATAATAAGGTAATAAATAACATTTTAAGATTAAATTACAATTAAAACATTTTTAGCTACAATACATAAATGTAACTCAATTGATATTTATACAATAACGTGTCACATGATATTTTTATAAATGCATATTAATCTTGTTTAATGAATTCAATGGTAAGAAAAGGAAGAATTGAAAATAATTTACCATAAACATTATAATTGTGTCAAGTTCATACTATGTTCATTTTCTTTTTTTTGCTTTTATTCCTAGATTAACTTAAAATTTGTATTAATTATAAGCCTCAATTTAAATCTTATTCAAAAAAATTATATTTTTCAGAGTAACACTAGGTCATGTCATACTTCTTTTTTCTAGAGAAAGAAATGAATTTAAAAAATTGAAGTAATTTATTGTCTGCAATCTGTCGATTAATATTAAAATTTTATTACTTTTAAATTTCTCAATTGATACTGCAAAATTTAAATGTTTTATTAGTTTTTACATAAACCAGTAAAATGGTTTCAGCAGTTTCTCTTATATAACAAGAACGTAACTAATTTCAACAGATTTATAATCAGAAAACTTTATTACTTCGTGATTATCTACAAATAAGGAATAAATTTTTCCTAAATGCCTTGCAATATGAGGATTTTATTGTACCTGCAGTAATAAACCCACTTTCTATTTATTTCAAAAAAGGGAATTCTGCTACTGAAATGGAACCCAATTCAACTATTTTTATTGCACCTATTGTAAATCCAAGCAATTCATTGTTGTTACATGTTCAATATATAAAAAAAACAATCCAGATATATTCTCCTATTATTGCAGGTCTTACAATGCAGGATACTATTATTGTAAATACAATTTTTATGCCTTCACAATATTTTAATAATGCAGAAAAAAAAAGAAAATGAATGTGATATTAAATTCCCTCATGTTTGTTGATATGCTTTGTTCCCTTTTAAAATGAATGTAATAAAAAAGATGTTATGTTTGCAGTACTTTATCCTGTAAAATTATTAATATATTCCAAAAGCAACTTTGTGCAATAGATATTCTTTATAATTTTATTAAAAATATAGATTACATCACAAAAATGTGAAGCACATCAAAATTATTTTATTTTTACAAGAACACAATTATTTAAGAATGTAAATTTACACGTAGCGCTATGGTGAATTTTTTTTTTTTTTTTTGTAGAAGTTTCGTGCAACTTTAGAATTTGTTTTTTAATAATGCTTATTTTGTGGAAAGTGCCACAAAATTAAATTTAAAAAAATTTATTTGTTCGAATAGTTTTTATCCAGAAGAAAGGTTTTTTTCTTTACAGCAATTACCTACTACATATTTTTCGATTATTTTATTGATTTGTTTTATTTATATTATAGTAGTTTATATACATATCCTGAGCTTTTATATTTCATTAAGGAAAGCAATAAATTTGCACAAATTTCCTCTGTGAAATGTTATTTCCGCCAAGAAAATATTCCAGGAAATTAAATTTTGCAATCCATCCCCTTATATAAGGAACCACACATATCAGAAATTGGTTTTGCAGTTTTTCTCTAAAGTCATAAGCCAGCATTTTTATTAAAACCTTGCAAAAAAAAAATCATTTAATAATATGTATTGTTTGTTTTGTGTTGTAGTGTCGATTAAGGATGAAATTAAATGTGAAAGAATGGTTATGTGAGGTGTAATTTAGGATTTTAAAAGGCCCGCGTTGCCCCCGGGGGTAATTCGAGGATTATTGCATTTCGCACAAGATATGAAATGAAGTTGGGGCACCGCGTTTCTTTCCTGCACATTATTCCACGGTCGGCACTTCTATATGTGCGTGGCGAATCATTCAGCGCAAATAATTGTCAAGAATGCAAACAGGTGTCCTCTACAGGATCGCCCCATACTCATCATCTCTACATTCTGATGTGTAAACGCTACACTTTTCAAAAAGAAAACTAGAAATTATGGATGCGAATCGTGTCTTGTACATTTTCATACTTGAAAGATTTTTAATAAATTATTGATGCCGAGTGTTATTGCACGATTGATTTTGTAATTAAAATTGTTGGCGAACGTTTCCGGCAGTCCAGATTAAATTAATTTGATAGTGCTCCGGGGATTTCGGGGAGTTTATCGCTCGGAATGGTTCAAATAAAGATACGAAAAATTGAAACATATATCTTCGCCTGTCAACAGGGTATAGTCCGTACAGGTATTTGACAAAATGTCACAAAGCCGCTAGTATTGTATAGGCACAATCAAGTAGCGACCTGCAAAGTGTTTTTAAAATGACGGAAAGGACTTTACATACCACCTGGGGGGCCTGCTGCTGGGAGGTCTCCAAATACACTACCTAGGGGGTGAGCTTTTGCACGAGCCCTCAGATACTTCAGTTAAATTGAGCGTTTATTTACCAAATTTAACTTTTCTACTTCGCTTCTCCAAGCACAACAAATTTAATATCTTATTCTAATGTTAAGACGAGTTCTGATAACTCTAATCATCGTAATAATCAAATTAACATAATGAACTTATCTTCTATATTTTTATTTATGCAGAAAATCAAGACAAAATGCAACAATAAATTGTACTTTTAATGTAATTTTATATTTTCACTTGCCGCATTAATGCTGTCACGAATACTTACTGTAATTAAGTCCATTTCTATGCAACGTATTAATATTGTGTGGTAAATTTACTGGACCTTTGAACAAATATTAACACAATCGTGCAAAAAAAAAACGATTTGCCCTGATTACGTAGTAAACTAAATATAACAATTAATTTTTTTAAACAGTTTTCAATTAAAATAATCTGTAACTTTTCATAAATTTAATTTAAAGAAAATTAATACGAACTTTCGCATGTATAGAGAGGGCTACAATGTTTTGCACAAATAGAAAATCACTTAAGCTTTATCCATTCCTTTTTGTTAATTCTTTGCAAAATTGTGATTTGATCAGATTAAAAAACGTAATATTATACATACGTGTATTGTAGGTATATGCCAAATTTAGAACATATATCATTCTCTTCAGTGGCGTATCTAGAACTTTTGCCGCCCCGGGCGGTCTCCATTTTGGCGCCCTTTCTAAGTCAATTAAATGGTAAGTTTTTATAAATTAAAAAACATAAATAAATAATTAGAATTGAGACAAACTATACCTAGGTGAGGAACTTTTGTACCATTGGATGCTATATTTAAATTAGGCAGTAATAAAAGAGGCTGCATAAGTTGATACGAGGTCTAGCTATTAAATAACGAGACTGCTTATGAAAAAGAGTCTTATTTTAAAAATAATTTTTTAATCGAATGCTTCCCTTCAATATACTTCCCTCCCCTCGCTACCCACAGTTTAATTAAGTTTCTCCATAGTTCAAAGCCATGCTGGAAGTCTTCTTGTGTAAGAGCATTTAGGAGCTCCGCCGATTTTTACATCACCACTTCCATCGCCTCGAACCGGGTTTATCTTAAAGCAGATTTGATCTTCAGAAACAGAAAAAGTCACAAAGTGCTAAATTAGGCGATTACGGCGCCTGGAGTGCATCTTTCAGATAGTAAGTTTGGTTTACAGTTTGGCCCTCTGGAACCAATTCAGTCATCACGATGTCGTTGATGTAGAAAAAAAAACGATTAGCTTTAAATTTTGATTTCGACATTTTTGCTTTTTTCATTCTTGACGATGCAGAAAATTTTCAGTGCATCTTCGGTGCTCTCTCGGCCTTAAGAAAGACCATTTATACCGCACGAGATAGAGAATTCCCACCATGGGCCTCTTTCAACAATTTATAGCACTCAGTCGCAGTTTTTTTTTTAATTAAACGAAAAATTTCACATTGATCCGTTTCTCGTGTTTTTCGTCACACATTGTTATTGGCACGAGAAAAGAACATTTTTTTCGTATTGAAATAGTAGGCACTTCAAACTATCCAACGCTACATTCATTTGGACCACTACCCCTCTACCGCGCAGTATCATTATTTAATAGCCAGTCCTCGTATACCTATAAATGCAACTTTTATAAAAGTTCAAGATACTTTTTTACAAGCCACAAAAAACTAACGGCGGTCGCTAGTTCACCGCCTATGAGACAAATTATATACCTAATTTACAAAAAAAAATTAGAGATAATATTTTAATATTCAAATCATGCAGTAATTCATAAGTCCTACAAATCGAATAGTAAACTTATGAGGTGAACAAGCTCTCAAAACTATTAAAATGTCTTTAATTTTATTGAAAAATTCTTACCTTTTCAAATCAAAATTTCTTTTTTAATTAGAAAATATTGAGAATAAGTTTACTACATACGCGCAATAGGAATAAATAGGCTCCAAGTGGTACGTGAAAGTGCATTTTAGTTCTCGATGAATGACAGACAGATAGGCAGATAATTGTAATCTTTTTTATATTATATAGTGACAACATTAGCTCTTATACATATTTATGTTAGTATATTTTCATATAAGCTAATTAATTCTGGAATTTCAATTATTTTTAGTTGTGTTTGTGTGGCCCGAACCGTAAAAATGCAATTTTCAGGGATGATCTAACCAAATCCGTTTCACGTTTTAGTTATGGGTCCATTTTTAATTCCCTTCCTGGAGTATACTTCTAGAAAAAATGATGTTTCTCAATAGAGCTAAATTTATCATCACTATACACTGTTGTTGTGAAAGATTTACGAGCCAAATGTCGAGCCTTGGTTTTAATAAATTTTCGGTAGCAAACCGGAGGTGCAATAAAACAATTAAAATTTTGAATGCAAGGGTAGGTTGTAAATTGTTGCCATGAAAAGAAACTGAAAGAAACTTACGCGCCCGTAAATCTTTGCGAATATAAGGCATTTATTGACGAAATTATTAGGTGCACGGTTGTAAAATGAACACTTCACAGAAACTACTTTATTTTAATGGGATTCTCTTTTTTTCTTTGTTATAATTCCAGATAACATCTTACTGAATATTAAAATTATTGTTTTCCTTCAAAATACCACCCGTTTAATTCCCTTTGTATAGTGGTAAATACTTACGTAATTAATTTAGATTAATGAAATTGCAGGTATTTTTGCGGTAAAATCAATTAAGCGTAATGCAGGACAATTTTATTATTTAATTACAGCTTAAGAAGGTCAATAAACCAGAAGAAGGAATTATACATTAAATGCTGGATTTCGCTTATTCTAAATGTAATTACAATTACCTTCACTGCTATTAATTTATATTTTTTGTAATTAATTTTTAATTTTTTAATGAGAAATATTGAAACCCTCATGAGAAATATAGGATTTATTTAAAAGGTCTATTATTCTCACCCCATTCTGATTTTTATAGGGTGCAGAATCAAAATGGCTGGATCAAATATAAATGAAAGATAAATTCAATTGGGAAATGGAGGAATGTTATTTGTTAAAATTGCAGATACTGTCATAATGTGAATGGTAATTAGAGTTATCGGGATGCGTGGGAGAATTGCGCAAAATATTTTCATTACATTTTATTGCAAGGCGTAATGCTGCTTTACTGCTACATTAGGTTATCAGAAAGCTCGCGCGATACTTTGCTTTTATTGCAGTTATTAAAGGTGGCTAACGAAGATCTTATTTATGGTTCATTGCCTTGGTAGTTTCTCAGAGAAAAATAGAAAATGTATGCAATCAATGAGAAAACATTGCAACATTATTGGATTAAATAGGACTATTAATTCTAATTAACCCAAAAATGCATTTTTTCTTTTTACCCCTTTCTTCGTTAAAAAGCAAACAGATCAAATCCATGTATTATCGGTGAAAATTAAGCAATAACGATCTTTATAAAATACCAATACTGAACAATCTACTTAAAAGAAAATAAAAAGAACCTTCGTAACTGTACAATTAACAAATTTGAATGTGTTACAATTTTCTATAATTGTTTTTGCTTTTACCTTTTCAATAATTAACTTTAAGAATCCATCTCATTTCTTTATGTGTAAAATTGTATATATAAATACATAAGTCTCAAATAAATTAAAATGTTTATTATCCTGGATGATTATTAGAATATATTAATAATTTTTGTTCATAAATCAAACTTTGAATTGTGAAAATGTGTGAGTAAATAAGTAAGTATTAACATTATGTAATAATTTCAGGTAAGATATTTAATATTTCTATTTTTAATAGCTCATCAAATAAAATTATTGCAGCATAATGGTATGCACACGAATTATGATAAAAATGTTAAGTAAAGCTGAAGTATCTTTAATAGAAATTGTGTGCGCTTGGTACTCGCAAAAACGTATATTTAAAATTTATCCTCATCGGCGTTGTAAAAGAGAAGCTTAATGAGCATGACAGCAACAGAATCACGCGCCGGCACCAAAAATTATTATACCATTGTTACAACTTAAAAAGAAAAAATAAATGGAAATGTGCGCGAGTGTGTCGCGCCCTTTTAATAGCGTCCAATTTAATATTTCATTTCAACAGAATGCAATAGAAAATTTTTTGGCAAGAACACACATGAAGAGCAAAACATCCGCGAGATTTTCTTGTAAAAATAGGGGTTGCGATATAATTTATTCCGATAGAATATGTAATGACATTATATTGTCGTTTATTGGCCTGTATTAATGATTGTGCCACCCTTTTGGTGTGTGTCGCGAAAAAAGTCGGGGTGGCTATTTTTCATGTGAGTACAAAGCATGCACAGGGTGGCCCATGACATCCATGCTAATCGACATTGAAAAGAACGTACGAAAAATTAAGAGTGAAAATCTACCATGAAGCGTGCAACTTTTTAGGCAGCTGAACTATCCCTATCTCATTCCGTACAATTCGATTAGCATGGGGTTCGTCTTGGTCGCGCGATTCGCACCCCGTATTTACACATATAATAGTATTAAATAAAGGATGGCCAATGTATAAATGGCCCTCCATTTTTCCGTTAAACTTGCCGTACAAAATGGTTGATGGAAAATCACGTACGTTACTAAAGGGAAGAGAGTGTTATTCGTTCAAGGGATGGTCATACGTATTTCGTTGATGATACCGCTTTTTGTTATACATAACATCAGTGGAATAATTATGTTCGCCATGCCTTTTTAACCATTCCGATTCCTCAAATTAAAATGATTACAAGGTGTTCAAGGCGAATATACCCATATAAATCTCATTGAGATGTCATATATAGGTCAAAAAGGCACCCCTAATTGTTTATTTAATATAATTTTCTTGTCCTAACTTGTCTCTCTTAGTTACGCAAGATAAAAGAGGTAAAAATTGATAAGCCTTTTTACAAGTCACAACATAATTTGCTAGAATTCATGATATAAAAATAAATTTAAAATAAAAAGTAATCACATTTAGATATTGGTTATTATTTAACTATTAATAAATAACTTAAATATTTCGTTTCTGAATTCTATCTTATTATTTTCAGAAAGAATCAAGATGTGGAAAAAAGAATGTGAGTTTCGTTCATAAATGGTTTCATTTAAATTGACTTTAATATCTACACCTATACAGGAATTTTTACTAAGTTTGGATCAAAATAGATTCAAAATTTTTTCCTATAAAAAATTCTTTTTTCTTTTCTTCAAGGGCGGTGTTGTATTCAATAAGATTGGCTATCGATACTGAGGACAACTTAATGGAAAATGCCGTATAAGAGCGATTTCTCTGTCCTCAGATATGATGTGTCATTCCAGATTATCCAATGTAGATTATGGTTATCCAAAGCATTTAAATAATAAAAACTTGCAATTTTAAGAAATATTGAAACCATGTTTTAAAGAAAGGATTTTTCTTGACTGGTTTTCAAACAAAATAACTCACCGGTTTCGACCTTTTTGTATTTGCTATGAAGCAAGAAATTAAAAGAAACCCATGCATTTTGCCTTTAACAAAATTTTTTTTATTGATTTCAGCAAAAACAATGTTGTGTTTTAATTCATTTGTTAATGCAAAGATTTTATAAGTAACATTATTTTTAGATGATATTTATTGGTTTGCTTGCATAAAAGATGCAGTTGCAAACTAGAACGATTTTTAAGAATAGCATCCATCACACAATTCTCTGACAAGAGTTATAATAAATTGAAGATGGAAAAATCTGAGAAGACTCTTTTAATAAGATTCATTCATTTTATTTTTTAAAAAGTTTTAGGCTAAAAACAAACTTCAGGCTTTATATTGACTTTGCTATTAACTATAAGAACGTTAAAATCTTAATATTATATCTTTAAAATGTGTAAATTAAATTTCTGAAACTGAAAACTAAAGACAAGCTCTAATCTTTACATTCAAATTCCGCATGTGTTAAATAAAATGATTTGTGTGCTCAGAGTGTGTAATTAGAAAGGAAAGTCTCTACCGTTGGGACCACCGTGTAGTGTAAAAAACACCTATGAAAAAATAAGTTGTTAAATATAGGCTATTAAGTGGTTATTAGGGTGGAAGGTTACGCTATTTCACAAACCGTTAATTACCACAAAAAGTATAACCACTACCTTAATGATTTGAATAAATCATGGGTTGAAGAGTATCATTTAAAATAATCAGTAGGCTATTAAAATTGCATTATTTTTATTTAGTTCTTTTTTTTTATTTGTAATATCGACGTTTCGTCCCACGCGTTCTTCAGGCGCTGCAAATCGGCTAAATGGGACGCGATTTCATATGGGCACCGCCACAAATCGCCCGTTCAGGAATTAATCGATGCAATAAATTGAACAATGTAGAGGGAAATAATAATAACAACTGTTTATCTACCGTCGTATCAGCTAACAACAATGGCCACAAACGAGCCGCTATAATTCAAAAATCCCATTGGCGTACATACGCATCGAAAATGTTCCATTCAAAGTCGATTTCACGTTGGCAGATGTTGAATTTTCCCTGTTTCTCTCACTTAAAAATCTGCAAATTTAGCGGAACGCGAACTAGAACACACCCGAAACACCTTGAACTCAACAGTCATTCAAGAAAACTGATTTTTTTTCAGATGTACCGAATCTGAATAGCACAGGAAATTTTTAATTGGCACGAAAATCAATTTTGGAAAGTGTTCGGGTACCGAAACCGGAACTAATATAGCTGAACCTTTTTCAATTTTCCTAAATATTAATCGATTTTACAGAAAAATTAATATTTTGCATAGTGAATTTACTAAACCCACACATTAGCGAACAAAGAAATTTACTACACCTAATTTTATTAAGAATGCAAATAAATGTAAACATAATAAAGAGTTAATTTTTTGGAAAACCTGTCGCTACTTAAAACCCGATTATGCAGAGAGATAAGTGCGTTTCAAGGATGGAAATGTAATACACAGATCAATTTCGGCATGCTTAGACCAAAAAGGTAATTAGAAATCAAACAAAAAATCAATTAGGTTTAATTTTTTTTATTATATTTCTATTAAAACTACATTAGATATATATTTTTTCTGCTTTTAAAGAAGTATTAAAATTCGGGCGTCTTCAAAAATTGGCATTCATGGTCTTTGGAACAATAGAAAATATAATCCGCGAAGTTTGACATGTTTGCTCCCTGATTACCCCTTCTTAGTTGCCCCTTAATGACGAAAAAGGAATTTTCCCATTTTTTTATCATTAATTTTTTAGAAAAATATTTTAAATAAAAGTTATAGCTGATGGAATTTCTTATAATTTGTTTTTTTAAAGTCCTCTCTACGATAAAAATTACCCGACTTATACATTTTTTAAATTGATTACTTGTTTGCCATCCTGAAGGTTTCTCAAAATCGGTTATATTTATATAATTTGAGTAATTTTATAAGCTTTACATAATCTTGCTTCCAAGAATTCTGAACAATGAGGCTAAATGTAAGATCTGTTCAGAAAATAACCGAAAATTTTGTATTACGCGCCAACGGAGATATTTAGCAATATGTGGCTGGGTTGCTGATATCTCGTTTAGTGTTCGTGATATTATTATTTGAGTATAAAGTGTATAAGCATTAGTAACTATTTTTGAAATGTGCCATTTTCTGAAGCAACGATGCATCGTAAAAAGTTTGACATGAAACTAGGGAAAACTCTTACAAAATTATTTCAACTTTTGCACCAGTGCATCCGCAAACTTTCTTAATTATTCAGTGTTGTTAGAAAATATTTACTGAACTCCTTTACTCAGAAAACCTGGGCATCCAAAATAGTAAACTAAAATCACGTATAATACCTATTCTGATTGCTGTGACTATTTAAATGGGAAGAAAAATATCAAAGTTGTTTTCCATAAAATATCTACATAATGTATTTGTAAAAATCTTATTCAAAATTGAAATAATTTATATTTAGTACTCTCACGACAGAATTTTTACAGTTTTTTTCAAAAAACATTTATTAATAATTTTTAATCTGATTCATATCTTTTTGTCTACATTTTAAAATTAAAATTTTGAATGAAATCTTTTTAAAATTCAGTTAGTTATGAAATAGGCCTGAAGTAAATCGGTTTAATGTGTTTATTTAATGTAATAAGACGCTTAGTACTTGTAATCTTGTATCGGACATGTGTCCCACCCCCTTTCAACAAATAAAAAGGTAAAGCACGCGACTCAATAATAATCCTTTCAAGTTTTGACACTCAATTTCTAAATTTCCATAAACGTATTGACGCGTCTCGATTTCACCTGAAGATTTCCAAAAAGGGTTAACCTTCTTAGTACTGTTTTTGTTTGGGGAGCTTTAAAAAATCCGATTTAAAAAGTCACCAAAAATTCAATCTTTTCAGATTAAAAGGGTTGTCTTGTAACGGAAACAAAACAAACACCTTTTATAAAGTTAAAATGTTATTAACGTACAAGTGGAAATAATCGTAAAAATCGAAGCGATTCGAACTTTACTGCATTAGAAATTTTATTCACTTCCAGTACTTACTTCTTAAGACTTTTGGCGAACCGCAAATAATCCTATAAAAGGGAAAAGATTAACGATGTCCTGCAAGATGGATTTAAAAAGTCAATAATGGAATTAAAAGGGTTTTCTATAATCTTTTCGTTTCAAAATATTGACTCTAATCTCGTTTTAGTTCCTAACACGGTTTTTATATTTGTCCAGAAATAAAACAATTTTCCAATTTAAATTATACTTTTTATACACTGATTCCAACCAGAATGAAACAGTATTATTCTTTATTCTCAAACGAATTTATTTTTTAAAATTATAACTAAACCTTATTTTAATATTCACATGTATATTTATTTGTATTCACATGTAAATTATTATCTCTTGTGAAATCATTAGAATAATTATGTCTCTTCAGACTTAATAGTATTTTATTTTACATATATCTAGGTACTTAAATTAATTTTTTTTATAAGTATGGAGTTTATTTTAGACTTCATTCTAAGATTCTTGTTTTCAATTAAAGATGATTCAACACAATCTCTAGCGCCGCCAAACATAACCACAAGATTCTAAAACTAATTACAATGTCACTTATTTTGATAAAATGCCATTTCTTCAACGTATTTGTTAATTTAAGTTATGCAATGAACAATGCACGAAATCTGTGCTACCAAAAAACGTATCTTACGTTAAAATAAGTTGAAATAATATTGTAGGGTTAAATTAGAATAAAAGGCAAGGATTTTTTTATTAATTTCAATAAAACTCTTTTAAATATTGGTTATTATTTTATTATGTCAAATGATCCTTAAAAAAAAACACAAAACAAAAGATTTATGAAGTAACCTAAGAGCTTTCCTGTACGAATAAATATGGTTGGTTTATGTGGTAAGTTTCTGGAAGTCTTTAAATACGAAGAACAAGGCACATACTTTTTTTCTATCCGGCTGCCGCAATACGTTCAAACATTTCAACATTTTATATATTTCTTCTCTTCTTACAAACCGCGCCTTTTTCTAAATTTATGCGCACTTATAATAATTTGCATCATATTTTAAAATAAAGAGGAACAATGGTGGGAAGATGAATTTTGTTAGAAAAGGGCAGGGTTTCAATTATTCAAAATTAAAAATTTTAGTGTTACAAGGAAGAAAATAATATCTGTTATAAGCAAGCTAATTGCAGGTTTCATTCTACTATCATCACTTCAACTACCTAGTAATAAATAGGTACAAAAAAAATTATAATTTTACATAAATTTTAAGATCTTTACATTTTAACAAATAAACGACGAAAATTTTTCGAATTTTCTGAAAACGAAAAGAAAAGTTCTAATATTGTAATAATTACTAATTGTCAGTTAAAATTAAAATAAGATTTCTCTAAAAATATTAAAAATCAAAACGATTAACTAGGTAGACTTATTTATATTATTAAGATTTATTTACATATACAATTTCTACAAATTAGTGATACATAATTTGTCCAATTTACTACCTTTTGTTTATATTGCTTATCAACATTTTTATATTAAGTTTATATTGGTTGTAATTGTTAAGATTTTATATTTTTTTAGATTGTCATCAGCTTTGCAGTTTTGGAATTTAAATATTCATTTGAAAAACAATACTGAAAAGGTTTTAAAGCTAATATGTCCTAAAATCTGTTTAACACTTAAAGAAATTTTACATAAAATTCACTTGTAAATATTCATAAACATTCATTAACAAATTATGAATCGTCATACAAAAATTGTGTGCAAAATTTTCACATAAATTGTTTAGCAAACTTCAATAATTTGAGATACAAAGTTACAAATAAACCACACAAGGCCCGACCACGTAATATTGCACCCAATACTTGTTTTCTTTAGGATAAACAACAAGCATATTGCTTCTTCGACTTCAATATTTGAACTGAGTTGTAAGTTTTTGCAACCGTCGGGTCTGAAGTGTCTGTGACGACTTTAATTTGATATCATCAATAGTCTGAGACCGGTATCCTTTTACCAGTGAGATTTTAATTTTGGTAATACGAAAAAATCGCAAGGACTCAGGAGGCTGAAGAAGGACAATCATCTGATTTTTGCACAAACCAAACGATTTAACAGAGCCAAGTCTACGAGAGCATTGTCGCGGAGCAACAACCACGAGTTGTTTCGCCACAACTCTGATCTCTTTCTGAAGATTTTTTCTAAAACGCCTTCATAATGCACATGGATAAATTTTCATCTTAATGTAGTAGCCATAAACTTCGCTTTCGACTCCCATTATGATCCTACGTCATTGGCTTTTTTATAGCCTTGCCGACAAACGTCCACTTGATTTTCTTTCTTATGTTCGATCATCAAATAAGGAACAAATTTTGCTCTGACTTCAAATTTCCAGTCAAAATTTTATGATGTGACCCAGCTGTGCAATTTCTATCAACCATCCAAGAACATTTGGTTCTAAGGAGGTTTTGTGCTACCTTTGCTGATTCTAAAGTGAAATTTTTAGAAATTACCTCATTTCCGCTTTCTCTTGTGATTTCTTCGAAATCTATCCCCAGCATCAAAAAGTTATACTGTCGTAAATTACAGCATATAAAATTTAAAATAATTTTCCTGCCCTGTAAAATACAGTAAAGAATTTTGCGAAAAATCCCGATGCTTCAAGTGATTATTAACGATTTACACAAAACCAATATGTCTAAAGAAAAAATTTTATTGCCCCGTTTTGCTACTCTTCCGAATGTCTGATATTGTCTCAATCATGTTTTACTACCAAAAACTACCTTCATACAAATTTTGAAAGCACTTATGTCTTGTTTACTTGCAGCCTTTTAAAAATCAAATTCGTTGTTTTTTGAAGTTGTTCATTTACAGGGCGGCCAATTTTAGTTTTTCGATGTTGCATTTTAATGCAGTAGTCACACTACTTGCTTGATTACGATTAGTTGAATCGTTGAAATTAAGTTGTGAGACTAGTTAACAAGGCTGGATTTGTTTAATTTTGTTTTAACTTTTTTTTTTACTTATTACTAATTATGCAATTGTAATTATAATGCTTTAAATGAATGGTTTCTCCAATTTCTCTAGAACAAAACTATTGTCTGATTTTTATCTTTTTGGTTTCACAAATCGTAGTTCGAATCAATCTGTTGTAAATGCGTTGTTACTTTTCTTCGCTTTGCTAATATCGCCACTCTCACCGATTATAACAGTTCCAATATAATCGCACCCTAGCTCAAGCACGTTCTCAATTGAATTAGCATTTTTGAGTTTCCCTTAGTGTCTAATTTTATACCTTGGATTAAAACAAGAGGAACTGTTAATCCTGACGATTAAACGTCGATAACTAATTTGTGCGTCAATTTTAATTTAGAGAGAAATGTTTTTTCATTTAAAAACTAAACGTAGTTTGTAAGTTTTAAACTGACTTGATAGTACTTTTATTGCAATAAAGTAACATTCCAAAGTTGTGGTCATTAACAGGTTAAATTATAGTTAATTAAAAACCGTAATTTACAAATTATTAAAATATTCTTCCTATTAATTTGTGATTCTGAAACGGTACTCTAGGAAATTTCATTAATAAAGACACAAATATATTGCGTTCTACTAAAAACCTTTGTTTAACTTTCCTCTAATAAACACTTCAAATCAAATTGAATTTATTCATTACACTACTCAAACTAACTGTGTACACCCTCATCAGTCTTGACACTTAACATTTTAATTTCCTAAAGTTTGATAGATGAACTTTTGATGGCGGTTTGATGGGAGGCTAATTGTTCAAAAAACCATGTCGCACAGCAAACAATTGCAATTAACTAAGAAATTGCCTTGCAATCTGTTAGAAGGTGATTAAACGGTGCCGGGGCAACATCAATTGAATTTTATTAATAATAACAATAATTTTCGAATGTTCCATTTGTTTTTCACTAGAAAACATTACGGTTGAGGAAGTGGACGCTCACAATAAAACCATGGCAGTCGTTTCCGTTCGAATAGCGCAACCATTCGTCACACTAAAACACCATAATATAGTTTATGTCGTGATTTATACGAATCGCCTAATAGAAAATTTAATATTTATGTTGTCTCGCCCTTATAGGGGAGATTATGTATTTAGGGTGTTATAAACATCTTATTGATTTTCATTTGCAATGGGAACAAAATATTTCCTCTCTTGATTTATTTTCTTTCTAACACCTGATGCTCTTATACATATTATCATCAAGCACCTAATCAATCACCGATTTCATGGTCGGTCGAGGATGCATTTTTCCATGAACTAAATAAAAAAAACGGCACTTGGAAACGCGATTTGACTGATGACTTCTCATTTGTTAATTGTAACACTTTCGGTATAAACACGTCATAAATTACCACGAAAAACGGGGCCCACACGTATTATAATAATATTTTTTAACGCGGCTATTAAAAAACGCGTCTAACATATTGTAGGTGATTTTTCAAAATAACTTTTAAAAAAGAAAGGGAAGAGACCGCGAGATTATGAACAGGTACTAGGTAGGCATTAGTGAGATAATGTTATGCACAGGGAGGAATCATAATAGAAAACGAAGAGTGGAGATTTATGGCATTTTTGGATACCGAAGCCTGTATTAGTATCAATTAGGGTTTCATTGAGCAGAATGAAACAAAACTGTTAAATGGAAAATTTATACCTGGAGTGTTCCTATGAGCAATCAAGAATGACAAGGAAAAATTGACTGTGGCGAGTCCAACTTAAAAATTAAATTAAATTTCAGGTTTATAAAGTTGCGGTTTTACTTATATTAAAATCATTTTTAAAATCATTTTATAGGGTTCTTTTAAACTATTCTATTTTAATGCAGATAATTGCAACGATTACGTGTGTCAAAACATGAATAATCCATCCACATTTCATTCCCAAAATTTCAATGAATTTAGCAATTAGAACGGAGTTTCTGGCAATTTTGATACCTTATTTTATGCATTACATTCGCCTTTAATTAAGAATATTAGAAGAAAAAAATGAATTTAGATCTGCTTTGTACTCCGAAAGAATAGTCCCAAGTAAAACCTTCAAGGGAATGAAAAACTGAGTGTATAGCAAATATCTGTAAATATATGAGTATGTAATTAATATGTGCAGAAAACAAAAATGAATTAGTGCATAAAGCTTATTATTATATATATCAGCAAAATACAATAACTTAATCAGAATGATACAGTAAAAAGAAGATGGTAAGAAATGCATTGAGAAAAAAAAGTCGAAAGCAATCGAAACAACTCTGGAAAGAGATGATGCTATTTGTAGACCAAGTACCTAATCCATCTTAAAATCACCTTTTCGGTTTTATAAAAGTGCAATATTTGAAAAAATGTGGGAAATAATAAGCTTTTGAATGCATAATACAAAATATCAAAAACTTTTAATTGTATTAAAATAAGTTCTTAAATTCCTACCGATAAAACTAGATGAGATTAATTTATCGAAAATGTAGTACTTTAAATAACAATTAATTAAAGAAATTATCTTTTTATTTTAGATAATTCGATATGTGTAGAATGGATTCTAGACGTATGCAACCCAAAGTACAACAAATTCATTCTCATTTCTTACATTACATATGTGGTTTCTATACAATATTAACAACTATTATTCCTTGATTTATGAAACTTGAATGTTATTTTTTTATATGTTTTAAGAACTATCCTATAATGGACGGGTTTCCATATAGGAGATTTCAGAACGAAAGTCAGTTTATAGTTGCCAAGAAATGGAATTTCGCGAAACAACTTAAATCTTGTAAAACTATGTTTCAAATTTTATAACAAAAGCCACATAATAAATGTCTATAAAAAGGCCCTAAACAACTAAAAAATAGTAACAGATTATATATTTCCATAACGATTGCAAAAAGTGCGGTTAATAAAGTAGCTTTCTAAGAATCTCTACGTTCAAGGACAAGTATTTTCAACCAAAGATCACCTTTGGCACACTCTTCAATAAGTAGTGAAATGGATTTTTCAAAAATGTGCCAAAGTAGATCTTCTGCTTAAAAATATCTGTCATTGAATGCAGGGATTCATTAAAAAGTAGTTAACAGCTTCAAACAATCATTTTGAAAATGTATAACTTGTAATTAGTTTTTAGTTGTTTTCGGTCTTTTTTTAGACTTTATTCTTTCAATTTGCTCGAATCTTGATGAAAACTCCCATCCGTTGTTCCGTGCGTTTTGTTGCATAAATTGAAATATAATTTTGCAAGATATATATAATAACTTGCCTGAGCGGCGATGAAAAAGCCCGTTCGTTGTTATTGGCTTTTGTTACATAAACTTTTTTTGGAAAAGCTTCTATGTGCATACCTGTCCATTATGGAATATATATTTTGAGAACTTGTAAGAACCAATGGCTTATAGGAGAAGTAGTTTCAAAATTTACAATTTTGGCTAAGTAAGTGCAACTCCAGTTGCATATAGCGTTGCTTATTGCTATTACTTTTTATACCTGACGGATAGTTTCAAAATTTTAGGTCATTTTATCACCAGTTGTTGATCTATAGATTTATATCACTTCAAGAATTATTCATATTATATGCACATGGTGGAAGAAAGCTAATTTGTTAAAATAAACTAGCTGATTTTAGATCTAATTTGGATAAAATAGCAATATAACTGCTCTTCGATCCATATAAACTAAGAACAGCGCTTGTGATAAATGATCCATAATTAGCATTCGAAATAGGTTTAGGTAAAATACCAATGCATACAAACTAATAAATTCTGGGCAAAGAAGTAAGAAATATTCATTTGGTACTACATCAAATCAATCAAGCCAATGAGATTTAAAAATTTTGCCCAATTTTCTTTTTAGAAATGAACTAACGCCAAAAACAGATCATATCTTGTAAAGTTTGATATTCATTGTAGTGCGGTAGCATTGATAGAATGCATTACAACGACTTAGATATTATTTGATGCATTTTTTTGGCAAATGGATTCAAAATAGAAAATGCAACTTAGAAGGCCTCTGGAGCTTTTATTTTGTATTTTATCAAGAAACTGTATTTATACTACTTTATTGTCTTCATCTGAAGAATATATTGGTATCCAATTTATTTCTTTAGGATATGTTTTTGTTTTTCACACATTTTTTTTACGAAAAAATCGTACAAAAACATTTTTTTCTAACAATTTATTTTTGTCGAGGTAACGGCAAGCAATCTACATGATTTGGCAAAATTTCATAACTCTACCAAACGTAATTTAGCCGCAAAATGCGTGTGACAAACGGACGAATGGACAAAAGTGATTTTAATAGGATCGGTTTTTGTCAAAATTGTGCAAAAAAGTGCGACAACTGCAACTGCAACTGCAGTAGCGACAAACTACTACGACAACGTATTTAAATTAGAAAGAATAAAGATTCCTGTAATTTTACCCCCCACCGCACTTTGCAGAAATGAATGTTCATCTGTCAGACATGAATAAAATCTTGAATTTTATTAACATTTGACCGATTTTTTACGAATTTTACTAACAGAAATTTGCTAAGCACTAATTAATAATCTTGGAAAATGGTAAGTTAGCTTTAAATAATCTTCTCCCTTAAAATTATCCACCAGGCTAACCTTAAACAATGAAACACTTATCTAAAAGGGACAATTTACCTTTGATAAGCCTTGTTTGATTAATTTTCAACTCTATGGAGTTTTAATTTTCTTTAATTTTTAGTCGCAAAGTGAGAATGAATCCCTTCAGGCTCTTGAACATTTAATGGAAGAATTTTTTAATCATGCCACCACAAATAGTCGAAAGCACGACATCGAAGCACAATTGAATTCATTTAGTTCGCAACGTGATTCTTGGAAGCTGTGCATTTATTTTGTTAAACACACTGCTAGTCAATATGTTTCAATGTTCGCTTTATCTACTATTGAGGTAAGTGCCGCATACATTCTTTCTTTTCGTTGATTATTTTTATTTTAGTCTGTGATAAATAAGCAATGGAATTGTTTGGAATGGGAACATCGTGTACAATTAAAAGGGGCACTTTATAGCCATATATTAGAACAAGATAATACAGCTCCAAACTTCATTCGGAATAAATTAGCTAAGTTATTGGTAGATATTGCAAGATTCGATTGGCCACATTTTTATCCTGATTTTTTCACAAATATATTACAAGTAAGTATTAAATTACAATTATATTTATTATATAATGCAGAAGCCATAGAAGATCAATCTATTTTTTTACTTAGAGAGTTTAAATATTTTATGTCACATAACATACAATTGTAATTTATCATAGAAATTAAATTGATACGCGTAAATTCTCTAATAATAATATGTTGCACATCTTCCGACTCTACTTTGGTTCATTTCGTAAGATGCACAACAGATGCGCTACTCTATAAGTAATTTATATTTGCAGAAAGGGCCTCAAAATTAAAGTAAAGCATTTCACCCAAGCTGTACTTAGAATTTTGCCTGACTTATCAAATGAATGTATTGTATATTATATTTCAAAGTAAAATTAAATATTTCTAGTCAAAAATTCCTTTAAAAATATTCTACTTTTCATTTTTATAGTTACTACAATCTGAAAATGGACAGTTATTAGGCTTAATTTTGCTGCGAACGACAAGTGAAGAACTGATGTCGCCTCGGCCTGATTTAAATTCATATCGTAAAGATGAATTAACAAGACTGTTAAGACAACACATTCCACAAGTTTTCCAAATACTTACTTCTACTTTAGAAAGCTTAGGTAAGTAGAAACAAACAACATTAAAAAGTTTGGTCATTTGTCTTTTTCTTAGGTAATAAACCACGACATAATGCAACAGCCACACCGCCTCCTTCGCCGACTCACCCCAGTTCTGCTCCTAACTTAGTGCAACAAATTTCATCTGCTTCTTTCCGCCCTGACAGTAAAGCAATAACAAAGGAAGCGCTCGCCACCCTGCAGCATTTATTCACCTGGGCTAACTTAGCGCAAATTCCAGTTCAAATAATTAACATGATTTTTAACTTTACGAATGTTTCGAGTTACGCACAGGTTTATATTTTCATTTAATATCGAATTCACAAAATTTTGGTCTTTTTTCTTTTTTATAGGATGACGATGATATGTGCGTACTAGCGATGTCGACTTTAAACGAACTTTTATATCGAAAATGTGTGCCACCTGGCAGTCAGGATCTTTTTATACAATTATATTACCATACTGTACAGTTATTAAGAGATATTTCAAATGTGGATACTGGAAAGATTGATACATTAGGTCCAAAGTAAGTTTATTTTTAAATCGTTCTAAATTTATAAATTAAATTCTCTTCAAAATTCTGAATAATGAAAAAGAAAGTGGTTAGTTTTTTAATTCTAATAAAGTAATTTTCCATATTTAATTACTTTTATAATAATGATATTAAAATTATAATTTATCATTTTTTTAAATTGTTTCTTTACACTTTTTAGTTTTGTGGAAAAATTATCTGAATTGCTGGCATTACTAATTGAACAGCACTTGTGGAGACTGGAGAGTGAGCCCGGTTTTTCAGCTCTTGAACTTCTGGGATTGTTATTTCAACTCACTATGCAACTTCCTTCTATATATTGCTATTTGCGCTCATTAGCAGTTTGGGCGGCATTTATAAAGCAAATCAAGCCGCAAAACAAACAGAAGTATATTTATCGCATATCTATGCGACAAAATTTTAAATATGAATTTATTACAGGTATTCGGAAGCATTATTAGGACTAGTAATAGCAGTATTAAATAAAATGCAGTTTTCCTGCAATGCATCGCAATTAGAGGAAATTAGTATAGAGGAACAAAATGATAATGTAATTTCTGTTTCATGTTACTTTTATGAATCCTGTTTTATACTTTTTATTTTTAGAGCGAGACTGAATGGGAAATTTTTCAAAAGACTTCAATCGAAATTATAGCAATGATAGCAGAATACTCTCCTTTAGAAACATTTAACAGAGTAGTAAGTTCGTTTATTAATTTAAGCCAACAATACGTTATTTACCATATGTGAATTAATGCTGCATATATTGAATTATATTTTTTCAGTTACTACTATGGAAAGTGGCAAATGATATTTTTTTGAAATTAGATAAACACCTCGTAATTGAGTATGGTTTCCTTAAAATAAAATATCCCGAAACCCAAAGACTGCACTATATACTTAGAGACTTATCATCACTTACACAAACGTTAGCAAGATTGTCAATATTTTTTATTGACCAAGGTAATTTATTTGAATTTATTCTATTTTATCCTATATACACTTTGTTATTTTACAGATAGAGATTATTTCATACAAGTATCGCCCATCATAGATAATTTATTGACGGAACTTATGCAAAGTGCCTCATTAGCAACAATTGTTAGATTTTATCATTTAAAAACAAGTGAAATACAAATAACAAACGACTTCACTGATATCCACAGCCAATTTCTCGCTGCATTAAAAACATGGTGGTTGTGGCTAAATATCAGTCCTGACTTTAAGGAAAAACAAATGACAGATCTCCTTGATATTGCACTGCCAATTTTACGGACAGCTAGTCATGAACCGACAATTGTAACCCATGGTGCCTCACATCTACTTCTTAGCATATCTAGTTCAATGCATCCTCCAAATTTGATTAAGCTGCCATCTGTTATTGAATTTTTACAAATTGCACCAGAAATTAAATATGGGAATAGACAATGTAAGGAAGTAGTACTTTGTGCTATCACAAATATTTTAGTGAAACCCTGGGGGGACTTATCACAAGCAGATTCAAATAAAAGGAATCAGTTAGTAGCCGCATACTTTAATGGAATTACTAGAGAATTTAAAGAACTTAATCCAAATAGCGAGGAAAGTCGGATATGTGAAGTGTCAAGAGATGTGTTACCGTGTTTAGCGAATATACTTGAAAATTCCAGGAATTATCCATTAAGTTCTAAGAAACTTCTTTTTTTGGCTTTAAGGGTATGTTTAATATTTATATATTAACGTTATTATACATTTGATTTATGAGGATAATGAACATGAAAAAGAATTACCAATAAAATTTTAAAAAATTTAGTTGGCAACGCTGCACATCACTTTTTTTGTTATAATACTTTATGCTAATTTGTTATATTAATTTCTTAAATTTTATTAGTTGTACAAACAATATATGTTAATACACCATTTTTTCTCGTAGGATGTGATTGAACATGCTTTAAATTTGCTTCTGATATATTCAAAATATCCAGAAGTAAATGAACACATGCTGCAATTTTTTTTGAGCGTACTACATTTAGTATTGCAGCAGGATTCAGGGGGACAATTCATAAAACATTGTGTTGACGTTTTTCTCGAAGTTGCTGTTAGGTAACTGTAAATAATTTTACTTTCAATTTTTTATAAAGAAAATCTTTTCTAGGGAACAAAATATGAAAGATTTCTCTGGGTTAGATAAACTTTTGCAAATATTACAGCTGATCGTGGAAGCACCAGGAGCAGCTGTAAAAAACTACCTCCATGATATAATTGAGCTGTGCTTAAAAAATATTTGTCCCACTTTGATTGCTCAAGCAAATGATAACCCTGGGCCAATATTAGCATTATTAAATTTATTACATAGGTATATAATTAGTTATTAAATTATTACTTTCAACAAGCTGTAATTTGAAGCAAATGATAATATTTTTGATTTTCACTGTTTAAATTGTTGCAGTGTGCTATTACACCGATGGAATTACTTTTATGTTTCTCAAATACGTTTGGGAAACTCTCCAGGTTGCAGTGATACAGAACCTAGTCCGGATCAGCCACAAAATCCCACTCAGCTGTTGGATATATTAAAAATCTTTGGGCAATCATTACTACAACCAGATATAAACACATTCAAAACAAGTTTAGCATCTTTGGAAAATTTAAATACCAAATGGAAGCTATACGATAAGGTTTATTTAAAGTAATAATTCATTATATTTTTATAACTTGTTTGATTTTCAGGTGATTTTTAAAACACTATTAATTTGCCAGTTTTTGGCTGTACTGCTTCAAACGCTCATTGATAAATCTCATAATTTGCTTACGGATGATATCCTGCTAGCAATATACAACATGGCGGCTGTGAACTTTCCACAATTCTTCTCTACATTTCTGCAAACATTTTTAAATGGTATGGATGATTTAACAGAACAACAAAGGCTGACATTAAGACAAAATTTTACTAGAGAAACTGTAAGTCAAACAATTTTAATAATTATAATTTTTTACTGTATTTAATTACTTACATGATTGGTCAAAGTTAGTTTTGTTATGAATAATTGGGTAGATTGGCTACAAAGTGATGAATGTCCGAAAAACTACTGTGTATTCTTTCCTTAATTATGAAGTCTTTATAATATGGATGTGACTGATTGAAATTAATTTTATTTAGTTAATTCTCTTTGGAAAGTTTTACCTTCACAGGAAATGCATAAGAAAAGGAATCTTTAGATATTTCCATATTCTTTCCTTATTGATATGTAATTCTAAGAGAATCTTAATCTATAATCCAGTTAAATTAGCCAAATATGAAATAAATAGAAAATATTATTCAAATAGTTTTGAAAATTGCTGCAGTTTTTCATTTAAGTTTATTAATAAAAAAAAATAAAAGTCCCCTAAGGTGGGGAGTGAACTTACTCTATATAGCATTTTTCATATTTTTATAAATATTTCGGAAAATATTGTTTCTTATAAAAATATTATGATATATTAAATTAAACTAAATATCACTATACTACTACTACTAACGTAAGTACCAGGCAAATTCTGTGCAAAAAAGTCTTAACTTTTTGCAATTTTATTTTGGCTAATTTGACTAGACTACTACCTAGGTACAAGGCATTTGTCTCTAAAGTTCAAGTTCAAAGAATTAAAAAAAATTTGTGTTATTCAATTATTTAAATCAAATGTTTAATTTTATTAAAGCTTATTGCAAGAGGTTTCTTATAGTAAAAAAATAAATTTCTAATTAGATTTATAAACATGCAAATTATGTTTTTTGTTTTTTTAGGACATGCCGACATTTGTGATGCACTTGCAAAGATTTACAAACGACCTTCGATGTTTTAGGTTATGTAATGCTAGTTTACCACCAGGTTCGGTGGTACTTTGATTTTTTATTTAATTGTTTTTAATTAAATTTGAATGCTCAAAAGGTTATTTTATTTGTAACTTTCCAATTATGTTAGATGTATAATTTCTATCCTTTTTATATAATATAAATGGGCTTTTTAATAAATAAAACACAAAAGTATTGTACATTTTTATAAAAAAAAAAGAAGAATAAAACCAATTTTTAATGAAACGACAAAATGCAGTTTAAATGCTATTTATTATTTTTTTTTATATAATAATAAACATTTAATAACATAATAAACATTTCCTCGTCCGCTTTCCTCCTTACAATCCAGATTTTTCTCACAACCTATTACATCCAGAAGAAGAAAAGCATGACAATAGTGTCAATAAATACATTTGATTTTTCAACATAATTAAAAATTTTAAAAACTTGACATTTTTTATTTTTGAATATACATTTTTTGACATAGAAGAATATAGATTTTTTTATTTGCCGGAAAAATCTAATACGATATGCAATTTATTTCTAGAGAGATTAGTAAAAAAAAGACAAAAGGATATTCATTTGCTTGTTTATTATAAGGAGATAGATTCTATTCAGATGAATAGAAGAACATCAGATATTTTTGTAAGTAACAATTTTTACATATCCAGCCCCACATATGCAAAAATATTCATGTAAGTTCATTAAAATAATTAGAAACATTTACAGTCCTGTTGCACCAAACATTGTTATTAACTCTTTTAAAAAATTATACAATACTTATTACAGTTTGCAGTAATACAATCTGTTTAGTTTTAAATAATCAGAAGGAATTACTTGCAATTTATAATAGATATTAGTGCAATGGGCTTTATTTTAAAAGAATGGTATGTCTCATTTATTGTCGCAAACATAGTGATTTTATATGAATAAATCAATCAAAATTTTATAATACAGTATCACAAGTAGAATTAGGCAAATATTATAAAATTATTAAACATTTTGGAAATGGATGGAGTTAAGAAAGATTGAGCTAGAATAGAAATATTTGGATTTATAGCCACTATAATTTTGTAAGTAAAAAAAATTTTTTTTTATAATTCCATTGCTTTATTAATTTCTGCCTTTAATTTTGTCAAGTTAAAATTTGTAATTGTTAGTATTTGTCTAATTATTTTAATGAAGTTTTGTACAAGTCTTTTAATTCACTTAAAAATAAAAATAGAGAGGTAACTACTATAATTTACTTATATTAACATTTATTAGGGTTGTAAAATAACGAAGATTCTATTTTTTCCTTGGAAACCCACTAATTGTTCTTCTATCTACGAAACAATGGGAAAATAGAATCTGAAACATAAAGAAATATATTAAATATGTATCGGTTTATTTTTTTTTATATTTAAACTTGATAGAAATTTTGTTTTGTACATGTAAAACGTAAAAAACTCAAAGAAATAAATGTATTTACAAGAAACGTTGAGTTGTAGACAGAGTCTGTTATGAAATGATAACAATTTAACCTGGAAATGCACCTTTATATTCCTGTATTAATTAAGCTACCAACACCTAATTAAGCTCCTTATTTGTTTTCTATCATTGCATTACTTACTTAATTAATTAATAATCTTGATCATTAAATGCAGTCTCTTGTTCCGGAACATATCCAGCTTCATTCTCAGTGAGCAGTAGCATTAATTGATTAATATCCAATCCATTCTCAAATCTGCTAGGATCATTAATGTATAGCGGATTAGTTACTTCATTTGAAATCTTCTTGCCGCGAACGCCAACAAATTTTCCCCTGAATTCATAAGGATACTTTTTACCGCGCATGCCGAAGAAACCGCTTCTCATCGGTTGCTTCTTTCCACGCATACCGAAGAAGCTTGTCGCACTGGCTCGTTTTTCTTCATCCACCAAATCATCTAATTCTTTTTTGCCTCTCATTCCTAAAAATCCTGAAGGGGCGCGCTTATCGTCGAAACCAAACGTATTCTCAAAAATGTCTTTTTTGCCTCTCATGCCCAAAAATCCATTTGGAGCTCGTTTTTCATAATCTGCAACAATAACAAAGTATTTTATATTTACTAGAAAGAGGAAAAAAGAGAATAGTTAATATCTTTTATATACACGGTTTTTTTAAATTAGTACTTAGTACTTTTATGAAAAATTTAAAGTACAAACTGTTGTACATTTTTAATTACAAAGGGTAGATAACAAGAAAGAATAAATAAAAATAAAAGAATTAAAATTTATTGTCTAACTGCATTGAGTGCATTAGGTAAAGTATTGATAATAATATACAAAAATGGCTCATATACACCTGACGACTAAATGTATTTTTTAGTGATTTCCTCTAATGAGAAAAATGATTAGAGTAGCGCTTTTCGTATCTAACCATTTCGGTAAATAAATGCGCAATATAAAGATTGACTTAAGGGATGGACATCTAATAATATTTTGTCCACCTAAACTTTGTGCAACAATTCTCCATTGAAATCTATAAATATAAGTTCAGAACAAATCTGGAGATGTAAATATGGTTGCATATGTTATTCCTTTTAAATTCAAATACTATTTACTATGTTAAATTAAATTTTAATTTTTTGTATATTTTATATTTATTTATAAATAATAAAGTTATCATGTATCCTATGTAGAGCTTGCGATTTTACTTTCTTTATTAATACTTATTTTAGATTTCATCTTTGTTATGCTTCCTTCTAGTTTGGTGGCAAAACATGGTTTAGATAAGAAATATTTTGCAGCACAAACTACGTTTTCTATGATTTAGCTTTTAATCTTAATTAACTTGAAATTGAGGACTATTTATTATGTTATTTATTAATGCTCCTTTAATAATGCAATTTTTTGACAAATATAATTCTTACAAAATAAATTTAAAGTGATGTTTATCTTTAACACTATGACTTTTAGATATATATTTAAGTTATTATACATATAATACAAATATATACATAATAAATTCTTACCATCAATATCTTTTTTCCCCCTCATACCAAAGAATTTCATAGTCCTTTTATTTGGATCAGGATACGTGAAATATGTATTTTCAGGTGCTTTATAATATTTAGGTTCTGGTTGTAATAAATCCACATTCCTAAAAGTAGGCTCTTCAACTGGTGGCTGTGTATAACTCAATTCATTTGATTTTTTTCCTCTCATTCCAACAAATCCAGATGGAGCTCTCTTATCATCAGCCGCCATAGCTATACATAATGTCGCTAAAAATATCGAGAGGGCATTTGGGATCCGCATCTTCATATAAATAAAACAATCTGTAACAAGAAAACATTCAAGGTGAGTTAAATGCAAATTATGCAGTTTCCTTAAACATGAACATATAAACGGATGTCCTATATAATGTTTCCCCGCTATGAAGATAAGAGAAATGCAAATTATTCCTAGACTAAACTTTCCATCAATTTTATGAAGGAAGTTCTAGGGATAAATGCGAGTTTAATAACACACATGCATGTCTCTAAAAATCTTAATTGAAGGAATGAGTTTCATTTCTTTTGTAAAATATTATTCTTGAATAACGAAAGTTTTGGAATGAAAATATAAAAATTTATGTAAAACCATTTTAATTTTTCTTAATAAAATAAATTAACGTATAAACATATGAAACGGAGTAAAAATGTAAATCAGACTTTCTAAAATGTAAATGTCAGTTCTATGAATCTAAATCTTGTCACGTATTTCTTTCTAATGGGTTATTGGTCTCTAAACTGTGAAAGTTTGAGATTTAAAATTCAGTTAAAATATTGAAGGAAATCTCGGTAAATAAAGTTTTTGTTTGTTAGTTTTAAGCGATTGTCGAATAAAAAATGAAAGTCTATATTATTAATTATAACTCCGTTTTCTAAGTTAATTTTAAGATGAATAAATGTATGGTGAACTTTTTAGATTCTTTGGATATCTTCTTCCTCCATTATCGTATTACTTTTTAAAGAGCAAAATTAAGAAGTAAAGGTGAGATTCCATCTCCTTACTTGACACTTGTGCTGATTCTGAAGAGTTCCGAGAGTTGACCTGGCTGTTGAGTTGATTAGTTTAAATGTTTTTTGTTCATCCCCATGTTCTCTACTGTTTTAGTAGGTTGTTCATATCGATTGAATCGCATGCTTTTTCAGTGTCCACAAAAGTTTTCACTACTTTTTTGCTTTATACTGCACAATGTTTTTGAACCATTTTTAGAGTCATTATTTGTTCACTACACCTTGGTACTACGGATCTTTTTTTTATTACTTTTTATAGCACTTACTGGTAATATAGATATCCGTCGGCAATTGTTGATATCTTTTTATCCCCCTTCTTTATACAAAAAAGGTGTATTATGGCACTTTTCCAGTCTTGTGGTAATTCACCTGCTTTCCAACTTTTTGTTATTACACCGTGAATATCTCCTACCACCTTTGGCTGTCATTTATTAACATCTATGCTGTTGTAAAGTTCTATTTTTGAATATATTTTTGAGACTTTAACAACACTGGAGCAAATTTTCAAGATTATGTTTTGCCAGAAAATAGTGAATATTGGATGTGTTAAAATTTCTTTTAAATATATAATCCTTTTTCTTTAATTTTCTTATATAAAAGACTACTTTTCTAAAATTCCTAGTTATTAGTTTATATTTTTCAATATTATTTTTCTTATTTTCAAACAAGTTATAATTACATTCTATAATTAGGTTTTCGCTTTATCCTATTTGTAATGTTTGTTGTACTAATATTTAGTAGATTTCATGATTGTAGACTGTCGTTGATATATATACTAAGCACAAATACAGAATACTAAAATGAGAGTAAATCTAGTACAGAATTACTACAGAAGCTTATTATACCAGTACAAAAATTAATCTGTACAAATAAATTTTGAATATTCCTTGTACATATTTTAAATGTTAAAATTTTTATTTTATAATCAATCCAAATAAAATAAAACTGCACTTCTTAACTTAAAATTTAATCCTCTCTTTAATTTTTATGGAAAAATAAGGAACGAATCATAACCACCTGTCGTAAGTTATACAGAAAATAGCATGTCAACATGTCAAACTATTGAAAAAGTTGGAAATCAAATTCTAGAAATTCATTTCACATCCGTTGTGATGTTTGTTCACATTCATTTTGTGAAATTTTAATTTCATTTAAATGTTTTGGTATTTATCTAGAAGGTTTCATCGTATGAAGTCAAAAACACGCATTTAAATTTCGTTTTGTAAATAGCTTATTTCAAGTTTTTTTTTACGGATTTAATAAAACTTATAAAAAATGTACAAATTGAAATAATTTAAATAATTTCATATATCTTTTTTATTTAAGTTTTTTTTTTTATAATATTAAAATGCTGAAAATCTAAACATTTTAGATGTCATTAGTCGCAATCTTTTTAGTGCCCTGCGCATCCACCAATTTAATTATGTAGCGTTTCTTTTATATTAATTTTAGCAAGTTTTTCCATTGTTTGGATAAAAAATAGGCAAACGAACCGGGTATTCATATTTCACGTGAGATTGCAATCCCTTTCTCAGGGTGTTTATCCGCACCCACCCCCTTAAAAACAATCCGAAACTCGTTTCGTTTACCACTGCCTACCGTAGGGGGTGTATTCTTAATTCTTTTATTTACATTTTCGAACTGGAATGAATTATGAGACAAAAACCCATCACACCCCTCTACAATAATTTATTACACTTTGCATTACAAAAAAATGCAAAGAACGTGCTGTTTAAGGGTACACGATAAATTGGTTATTTCTCTTGTAAGAAATGTTTGTGATCGTGGTAAAAATTGCTAAAAGTAGAACAAATAAACAGGGAATAAAAGACAATTATCGTCCGTTTTGCAGGATTATGTTTCCATTCAGAAGGAAAAAATGTAAGTGGGTTGCTTTTATGTCACGTCTGCTAGCTTGTTGCGCCCGGACGCTTACTATCTTAATTAAATCATACCAAGAAGTTAATTAAAAAAATCGAACAATAATCAAGAGATTGGGTGGGAGCGTATATACATTTAATGGCTCCGGTAATGAATTTACCTCAAGTTAGGATGATAGTTTAGATATTTAAGAGTAAACTCCTATTTATAGTTGAATTTAATTATTCCAAGGGGTGGTGTAGTAGGTATAAAATTGGCACGCGCTTATTGATTCTGTGCTTATTGAAAGGGTTCGTCTGTAAAGAGATGAGAAGCGAGTTAAAGCTACACATAAATGAGCAAGAGATGCAATAAAATACGCAAAGTGTTATAAAGAGGATGCCATTCTTCCCATCACCTTCTGCTGTCAAAGTTGAATATAATTTCATGACTACTTTATCAATAAACAACATTGTTGCAATTAAAGTGCATAATTTATGGTTAAATTTTATATCTTTCATTTTAAAGATGATTCTTATGATTTCTAATAAGCTAAAATATTTTTTATAAAAATTACTAACTTTGCATCAAAAGAAAGTTTTACTCAAAATCATTTAAGACGTCCAATATTTACAGAAACCGAATTATTTTTCATTATTGTAATTGTAAATTTTTATTACAATTTCATAACTAATAAAGTAATGCATTGTATAATTTATTTGTAATTATTGTTTAATAATAATATTCATACACGATATTTGCTCTTACAGAGTGAATCTTCAATATATAAAATTTCTAAATACTTTTTTAATACTTCACTTGCACTTCACAGCTTCATTTGATCTATATATTAGAGTCAAAGAATATACTCTTCCGATTAAATGTCGATTTTATATCAACCAATAGAGTGTTTAGAAATCCCTTATAGTAGAAAATTAAATCGCAAATGAAAAGACTCCTTTTCAATAAGTTGGAACAATTTTTATGTTAATAATCATTCTAAAAAAAAACTATTCTTTATAACTTTTGCAAATGAGGCAGTAGTTTTCTTTGCCTACTTTTTTATTTGCTGATATAAGTTCTGTTGCAGAAATGTTAATTGATTTTAAACAAAAAATTATTACTTAAATGCGATTATTGAAACCTTAGTAACAATTACCTTTGATGTTATGTGATTAGAGTTTATGCAACGAACCATACTGTATCGAAATTCATATTGCGCGTTAATTCATATTACGAGTATAATCGCTTTTTTGTAGTGTTGCGCTGCTTTTAAAAGTTCGAATTCCATCCCAATTGTAGATTTTATAATTTAAATCGTTTCATGTCGCATATGTCAATATAAAATTTAATGAGTAATAACAAAATATAACTAAAATTCTTTTGTATTTAGTGTATCGACGATATATTTATTCACGTCTCTGTTTTTCCTGTTTATTTGTAAGAAAAATATCATTTGCAGAAGTTTTATGTTGAAAGGTAATAAAACCAACTTTATCTATTCTTGTTAAGAAGAGATTTTTTTATTTAAATTTATATTTCCTTTCATTAGTGTTCCCATTTAGTTAAAATATAATAATGTAATTATTATTGAAAAAGTATATAAAACTCGCCTGCACTTGAAACGGTCAAGGTTCATTTCTTGAACTTTACCATAATTGATTCCACGGATTAATTAATCCGACCTACAAAGTTGATGTTTCTAATTGTATTCCTCCTGGGCTGTAGAGATTAATGAAGGTGAGAGATACTATTGTTATGATTTTGTAAAAAGGAAATTCCCTCTTCTCTTAATCCAATCTGTGGGATTTATCTTAAGAATTTAACTCCTCTACGCCTTAAATATATATTCCAAACGATTTAATACGGGATGGCTTTCTCCTCTGAAGGACCAATTAACGTTAATTTAATTGTTAAATCTTACAAATAATTTGTAAGGAGTGAAACAAGTTTTACTGTAATGCATCATCGAAGAATTAATAGATATATTAAAGAAGGCAATCCAATCAGCCAATTTTGAGTATTTTATTACGTTATTTTATCAATTAAAAATAAATTAGCATATACAGTATGTCTGAAAAGTACCCGAACTATTTTTCTACACTCGCTACAAGCAGCGTGCTCTCTTGTTTAACTCAGAAAGCATGTTGTACCAATCCTGACGAGCATGTGTACACAATTTTACCGCTTTTGCTCACTTCATTCTCGAATTATATACGATTCCGTGTGTTGTGTTCATGGTACCTTGTACGAGCTCCTGAGATGGAATAAAGGAACCAAATTAAATTTTGTTTTTGGCTTAACAAATCTTTCGTAGTAACTGATTCTAACAATTTTTAGGTGGCTTTGACTTTTATTTAACATAACTTGTCAATAGAATCTGTCAATAAATTAAAATAATTCTCTGTGCGCATTGTTGCAAAAAATGCTGATGGAGATTTGTTAACGTTAAAAAGATATGGTGGATGGAAATCTTCAGTACAGTAGAAGAGTATGTAATTCCTTAAGTTCCAAAATGTTATTCAAATTGTAAATTAAGTTGATAATAATAAAAGCATAATTTTTATATTTTATAATTGTTGTGGTCGTAGAAAAAGTGTAATACATTACTTGAGTTGAACGGCGTTACATACTCGTGAAATTACTCACTCGTATGTAATGTGCCCTTTTCAACTCTCGTAATGTAATCTATTATTTTTCTACATATTATTTGTTTTTAAACGAAACTGATTAGTTCAATTTCTATAGTTTCAATTATATTATTTAAATTTTTATATTTACAAATCAATGTTACACCGAAAGGACTACATGTGTAATAAAGATATCATTCCGAATAATGGATGAATCTAGAATACTATAAATTCGAATTATAACGACGGTACATATTTCTTTTTCTTCTTATTTTTCTCTCGCTTGTAAATTATTTACGAAATCGTAAAAATGCTATAAAAGTAATATAATTATTTTTTAAATAAAGTAATCCTCTTGGCGAATTAGATTTTTCCTATTGGTTTTTTCAACCGCAAAGGAAATCGGAAATGTCTGCCATGCTTCATGACATATGTCTGATTTAAAATCCGATTTTGAAATCTCCTAAAAATATTATTTGTAGAAAAAAATTAAAGACAGCACTAACTCATATTTTACACCAGGAAAATGTTTCTTTTTCACGGATTTTCATATGAAATTTAATTATATTATCTAATCATAAAACATATTAGGGGTGGCTTTTAATGCTTTTTACATTTCGTGATGGCAGTTTAATTAAAATTACATAATGTAGTAGTTAGTGTATTACGTAACTCCTGTCAGTGATTGTTTGAGGAACATTAATTATCACAGAAATTATATTTTTAAATGTTGCATATGCACTTTTAATAATAATTATAATTAGTCTCTGGAACTTTGAATGATTATAAATAATAAAATAAAATGTAAACTATTTATAGGTTTGCGAATACTTTATTAAAGTTGTTTATATAAAAACTTTTCTAATAAAAATATCAGATTTGGTAAATTCACGTTGCAATATCTTTTTATATGTAATACTACCTACAAATGAATCAATTACGTGCATATAAAGCATGAAAAAATCCCAAGAGATTCACTAAAATGCGTATTTCATTGAATTTCAATTAAATAAAATAGCCGATACAGTATGGGATGTATCATCTCTATTTTTTTTTTTTTTGTAGCATATTTAATTTGAATGGATGAAGTATTTAAAATACAATAATTTATTCTGAATGTAAATTTTCTAAATGGTTTAAAGCTTGCATAGTTTTTTTATACATAAATGGATATTGTTTTTTAATAAAAAAAAACATTAAGAGAATTTGAAATTCAATATTTTTTTAACAATGTAGAACAGTTTTAAGTTCGTGTAAGAATATAATCAAAGTCGAAATTTGAATTAAAGCATTCTTATGCTACAATCTAAGAGTTTAAAACAATAATAAATTAACACAAAATAATGAGAATAAATAAATAAATAAAATTAAAAACAAAGTTTTCTCTATGAAACAACATTCAGATAAATTTAAAAAAATACAGAAATAAATATTTTATCTTGTTTGAAAGCTATTAAATTAAACAAGTTGCACGAAATTAATTTTTAAGTTACATCTTACATCTACGTAGTTTTTAATATTAAACTTATAATAAAATTCTTAACTTAAAAACTTATATATATATATAGTTTATACTTGTATTTTAAAGAAACTGGTATCCTCTCTAGAGAATACAATTATGAGAAATATAAAAACGAATCGATATGCACATTCATTTCAATTCATACATATTAAAAATTCTTTTTGTAGTTTATTGCCTTACAAGTACAAATCCAAATATGAAAAGTTAATATAGTAGTTGAAGTAAATATGAAGTTAAAATGTAGATCGTATAATTTTCTTGAAAAGTTGATTCGCGTTTTCATTAAGGAAAAAGTGACGATATACAATTAGAAAAATATGAATTAAAACAATATTGTTTTGCTTAAAAGTACTAAATTTAAAACTGGTTTTCTCTAACTCTTTCGATGAATCTGATATGAGTAAACAAGGGTTTATGAATGGTGTAAGAATTTCCAATATGATTGTAAAGATGTTGAAGACGAGAATCATGCAAGATGCTGCAGCACATCTATAACCGATGGAAATGTGGAGAAAGTGAAAGAAATAATTATGAACGATCACCAAATCATCATTAGGGAAGTCGTTGATGAAGTAGGCATATCAAATGACTCATGCCACGAAATGAAAACTGTAGCAGCAAAATATTTGTTGTAAAATGTTTGTGTTTTGAACAAAAATAGCTGAGCTCAATGTCGTATGTGCAAATTGGATGACGGAATTGACTCAACAGTCAAAGCTAAAACACCGGTTGCTTCAATTAGAAAGGTGAAGAAGCTGGTTGTTATCTTGTCAAAAATTAACTATTGAACTTTTGATGACTGAAGCACAATAGATGCTCCTAATGCAACAATTGTATTAAAACATTCAAATACTTTTTAAAAATATCAATAACCTCATTAGAATCAACCAACGCCGAGTCGTTTTATAATTTTCCAGACCTCGTGCATAAGACTGACATCAGATATATTATTCAAAAGAATTTAAAATTAAAGACCATGCGCCAATTTTTTTTTTAATTTCCTTTGTTTATAAGATTGAAGATGTTATCGATACAAAATATGTAAATGAAAAAGTAAATTGAAGTATTTTGTTAAAGTGGCTGAAAAATAAAATTAAGATAAATTTTCTAGAAAAATGAAATCAATGAAGTGCCGTAATCTGATCAAATCCAGCAATTCCATTATTCAAATTTCTTATTTTAATTACTCAAGCCTTTATTAATTCCATGTAAGGCGTGCTCGTTTAATTTCTCTCATTTTATAGCTAACTCTTTTTTATATTATTGTTCTCACCCTTTCACCTATGCATACAAACACACATTATGCTAATTTATTCATGAGAGGTGATTACGCCAGGAAAGCTTTAATCGATTTAATGCAGCCACGCAATTACAATGCGTATTTTAAAAATACAACCCCCAATTTCTTGTTGCTTGTTGAATTTGGGTAGATTACTACATGGGTGTCTTCTAATCTCAGACAATCGTTTCATTGTTTGCCTAACAAATCATGGAAATATTTCACCGGGGGCTGATTGTAATTTTCCTGACGTTTCCTTAGTTTAACAGGCCGGACGCCTAGCGAGCGCGCACCCCCGCCGGCTTTTAACTCAATTACCCCCGAATACTTTTTATTTTATTCTGTTCCCCTTTCTGGGACGACTTTTTAAATTGATAAGATCACGCAAAAAGGCACCGATATAATTCGATCGAATGCTTATGAAAATATTTTCACACTGGCCGCAATTGTGTTCGGTTTGTTTTAGAAGAAAATTGCGAACAAAGTGACCACGTGACAGATGTGTGGCAGCAGAATGCGGCGGATGGACGGCGACGAGATACTAGCGTATTATCTAGCTTCACTTGCTAGCTCAATGGACCCATTTAATGTGAGCTTTCCTTGTAATGTGTTAATTAAAGCGGAAAAATTGCGCTGTAATATTTAGGAAAAATGGAATGGAATTATTAAATGACTAAATTTTCTACGTGTAACACAAAAAGTTTTAACCGAGCAAATGAAAAAGTTGAACACGAACATGGGTGAATTCTTTTTTGTATCCACATAGGAAAAATTACCAGAATTAACTTCTCTAATACACCCTTTTACGACCATTAAATTAGGACATTAATACCTTTAGCCAAAGTGATTTTCTAAATGTTACTTTTTTGTGATGTATAAAGTTCAAAAATGCCTTAACACATTTTCTATCAATTATTTTATCGATATTTATGAATGTTTTGTCTGTTTGCAATAATTATTTTTTAGGCGACCTCTCTCAAAAAACGAAGCATTTTATAACTAACACCTATACGTGAAAGTTTGAATTATGAAAACAGTTACGATATGAATTTATCTCAATAGTTGACATTCATATCATAATGTTGTCCTCAACAACCAGCAGACTTGCCTTTTAACTTGACATTTCGTGATCTTCGCTCGTGCTTTAGATTCACTTGGGCTGCTCTTCGCTCCGCCCTCATGAATCTAATTAGCACTCGCTCGATATTTGCTGTTTTCCTCTCTTGTTACGAAAATTACATTAGTATAATTGCATACGTAAAGATAGTATGGCATTACACAACAATATAATTGTGAATATCTCTTTAAAACAATAATATTTTACAATAGAAATCGCTTGCATTTTCCTAAGATATTTTTGTTAGAATTTGTAGTGAAAATAAAAATATCAAGAAAAGCACTTGTGCAGGAAAAAGTCATTCCCAATCATCATGCGCAGTTAAGCGCGGGTCACACGGTACTATTTCGTCTGTTGGCTTTTAAATGAACTGTCTCCCCACTCTAAATATGTGAAGGGAGTTCGAATGTTCCTTCGAAACTATTACACTCATTTTTCAAAATAGAAATGTTTCTATTTTCATATAATCTAGCAGGTAAAAATGTGATTTCGGAGTTTCTATCGAGACTAGATACCTGAATGGTTTCAAAATGCGGTTCTATGAGCAACTATCTCACTGTTAGGAATGAAGAAGTATAAAATTCAAAGCAAAGTATTATTGGATGTTGTAGATTTTGAGAGTAAAAGGTAAAATCTGAAAGGGATGAAATAGCACCGTATGATCCACGCTTTATTATATAGATTTTCTAGTGTATACGGGGAGTACAAGAATGCAAGTTTGGAACTTGTTGCATTGCTCAGTTCCGTGAAGTAAACTTGTTATTTTTTCGAACGATTATAACTGTTTATATAGAAACAACATAAAATTAAACGATACACTTTTAATACATTAATAAATTTTGATGACACTGAATAATAATAAGAGGAATTATAGACTGTTTACGTATAGAGCATATCAAGTATTTTTCGATTAGACGCTAACATTTGATTTTGTGTAGCAAAATCACATGAAATTATTTCGTTTTATAAATTTATTGATTTATCGTGATAACTTATGGCATATTCTCTATTACATTTAACTTAAGGTAAAATATGTATAAATTGGTCAAACATTGTATCATATTAATATTTCATTACAATGCCTTTTACGAAATTATAGAATTGGACATATTTACAAAAAAAGAAATGTAAAAGTAGTAATATGTATTTACTCGTATTTAAGAGTTAAAACGGGCATGTGTATTTCTTGTTAAAGGATGACTCAAAACCCATGTCACGACCAGATCATTTCACCTTTTGACATTAGGAACGTGAAAAGTTGGCTTATTAATCCAATAGGAGGCCACTGTAAACTACTTCAACATTCCGATCCAAAAAATATATTAATATTACATGAAATTGAATCGGGAAGATTAAAGCCGAGACTCAAAGGAAACCTGATCGCCAACATTTATATCTTTGGTCAGCAATAAATTTTCGCGAAATTAAATTATAAAGCGGAATTGTGCGCGCGTTCTCATCTCCACGGATTTAGATGAATGGAGAATATCGCGTTTCTATCTGTTTAGGTGCTAAGAGACCTGTCGCTCGGAGATGTATACCCAGGAAGAGAGGGATGTCATTTTGTCACAACTATCCCGATATTAATTTTTCCCGCAGAAAATATTAAATCAAAATTGTTTTATGACTGAATGTAATTTACTTACCAATTTATTGAGTTATGCGTTAGCTAAATATAAATCAATTTCCTCATTTATTTCAGTTTACGAAGTTCTTTTTTATTACTAAGAATTTGTGGTGAATTTTCATATCCTAGGAAATTATTTTAAGAAGCGCTTTTAGTAAATTAATCTTTTATAATAGAGATTTTAATAATTATAATCACTTAAAACCAACCTAGCGAAGCTTCCAAGTTGTGCTTTTGTAAAATGTGTCCATCATATAAATTTAAACTGAAAATTTAAACTATAAATATGTATTTGCATAAAAGTTTCCTAAAATCTTCACCGCATTAAATAAATAGAAAAGCATATGCAAAACGGGTCTAACAATCAACAAAACAGTAAAAATTATCAATTGTAGTCCAGTATAAAAATACAGTTAATAATTCAGTAAATGCCTTAAGCATTTGGTTCTTGTTAATTTGGCACATATTTCCTGAAGAATAACAAATCTTTAGTACTTTCGATAGAAACAATGACCGTGACATAATATTAGAAGTATAAATTTTGTTTTCTCATGACAAGTTAAAATTTAATACCCAAACTAGGCAGGTATATTAAGTTTTGATAATCTAATTATAAGATTTAGTCCAATTACACCATTTCAATGCCGACAAAATACAATTGTGGTTGATCCAAAAACTCAAATAAGTCTAACATTTAAATTTATGTATTCCGCCATCTACAATATAATATTTTGTTTTAATTGTCATGGATACAAGGTACAATGACAATGACTTTGAGCCTGCTTTGTCGTTAAAAAAAACTTTTATCTAAGTCATAAAAAAACAGTTGGTTTTAAGAAAAATACGAATTGGTCAAATTTTATTGAACTGGTGTAATCGGGCCTTTATTATTTGTATGGCCAGCCGATATAATATCTAATACCCGAACATCCAAACTAATTTAATATAAAATAGTCTCGAGAGCAATTTCGAGACTCGGCTCGCCAATGCACAAGAGCCTGAGAATACTCTCACAGACAAGCCACTGCGGCTGTCAGAGACCACACGTGTCACAAGTGGTCTCGTGACTTTGCCTCCACTTTTCTGGCATTGTTGGGGACGATAGGGATTCTGTTGAATCATTTCTAGTTTTAAAACAAAAAATTATTACATGACTCAGAATTTTGAATTTTTTTGTATTAATAATTTTGTGATTAGAAAAATAATAATAAGGTTAATGGATTTCTGCTGGCTTCTTTAGGAAATAATGTGATGGAAAATGTGTAGTATATACCACCGTTACTTGTAAAGCAATACACACTCGTAGTTTTATACACTCGACGGTACGCGTCCAGTGTGAATTCTCCTTAAAAACGATTTTGTTAAATTTTTATATAAAAATAAGTTTTTAATAATTGCAAATAAAACATCACAGAATTATTAAATAACTATCCTTTATATTCAGCTTTAAAATATTTGTCGGCTTGAAACATTGCAGTATCGCCACAAGCTGCCTTCACAGCCCGAATTGTCTACTTTTTGATTTTTCGTCTTGTAAAAATTTAATATGTGCCAAATATTAGCATTGGCTTTTAAGATATGTTAAATGAAAATAAATTTAAATAAAATAAATAAATTTATAAAATGTAAAAAATGTAGAAGTACTTATTTAATATTTCATTGGTATCATCATCAGCATCAGTACTTCTCGGTAGTTATAAAAAAATGAACACACGAGGAAAAAGTATCAATTTCGAATATTTTAAAAGAATTAAATAATATGTGAATTAGTATTTTTTAAATTTTCCCATATACAAAAACCCATTTTTTATATTCAACCACTGAATTAATATAAATGGAAAAAACTAATAACGTTAAAATATTTTACTAAATCATTTCTACTATGTTATTTTCATGAATTTTGTATGACTATTGAATTCACTTTATTACAAGTGTTACTTTATATTATACTTTTACATCTAATAATAACTTATTATAGAAGAACCATTACAATAAATTCAAATTTGATTTTCAAAGAAAGATAGAAATAGGGATAAATTAATTAGATTTATACTCTTGATACATCATAAATTGTTTCTTTTTTTAAATATTTGTAAAGATTATGTAAATATGTGAAATAATGAAAAATTAAATCTATTTAAGTCTATTTTAGGACACAGAAAGAGTATGATCAAATTGTTCAAACGCTATGAAAATGTTCATATACGAGTATGTATATTCATTAAATTGTGTACATGTATCGAACGCCTGTGTAAAATATTCAAATATAGTCATTAAATTGGTTGTAGTGTATTTACTATTCATATTTCTATGCTGAACTGATGAAATAATGTCACATATCTTATTATTCATGAAAATTTTAAATAAAAAAATCTGCTTTGTAATAAACTATATCTGATTACCATCAATTTTTTTTATAAAGGGCAATTTTTTTTACAACTTCTCGAAAATCATATGAAATATAATATTATTACATACTTATTATTTTTTGTTAAAGGAAAGTAAAGGAAATTAAATAAATTTGCTTGAAGATATTTTGGAAAACGCAGAACAGCTTGTCCAAAAATGTATATCAGTCGCAAAAGAAGTGAAAATCAAACTCCTTTCTCACTTTTTACAAATGCACAATCTCTTTCCAAATAATAAATATAGTAACAAGTGTAATTTCATAAGAAGACCCAGTTTTATAATCATACACTAAAGTGTACTTTAAAGTTTCTTAGACTGGCCACACGCGCTAAGTCTTGCTCTGCAACATGCACGTGGAGTTTCAACACACGTTAATCTTCATTCGTGTATGGACTAGACTTGTTAATGGGCGTTGATTTTGTATTATTTTATTTAGATATCGTAAGTTTTATAATGAACCTTAAAGACGTTTTCAATGTATCAAACATAATATTATGATGCTTAATAGACATTTACATTTCATTAAACAATGAACTATTATTAAACTCTATTTGAATAATTTGATAATTATAATATTCTCGATCCATCATGAATACTTTTTAGTTAAAATGCAAGAAATAAAGCAGTGGTAGACTGATATAGTCCAAAAAAGTTTTTTGAAATAAATCAGACATGAAATGTGACAAAAATATGTAATTAATGTCCATTTAAACTTTTGATATATTTGCTGGTAATTTTTGTTTAATAAACTGGAATTAAATCCCACACATAATAAAACAAGTCTGCAATCTCAGTACTTGCATCATTTCTAGCTATCCATTTCTCACAAAGCATAATCTCTTAAACACCCCCATATATCATCACCCACCATATAATTACCCACACTTTTTGATCCCTACTCAACAGATCTGATCCGTCCAATAAAAATAATACACCGCAGAATTTTCAATCGATCAACACTGTGACTTTCAGAATAAAAACCACCTTTCGTATTAATTAATGGGAAAGGTTAATTAATACTGATTCAAAAATTTCCTCTATGTACATGGTTTGAAAAACATTTTCTTTTTCTATTTAAATAAAAGTTGATTTATTCCTATCGTTTTCACCCTCTCATTTGTATTCGGATTATGTCGATATTCACACTCAGAGAACTTAAAGTCAATGTTTGCGCCTCGAAGACGTGCCCATTCTTACCACAAAAAAAATATATTATATTTTTTTAATTAAAAATTGAATTAATGTATTAAAGCACGTTTTGAATTCGAATTTTGTTTATTGGTTGCCAATATCGTTAAGGCTTTAAATCAAGCATCCGTTTCACCCTGATTCCCTTCAGTGTTTTATTAAGCAGGACAAAGCTGTAGTGTGGTTTTTATCGGTTAAAATATTCAGGGGCTGATTGAAGCGTGAAGCTAGATTTTGTCGCGGTAGGCAGGTTAATTCCAAAACGTTTATTTTTAAAATGAAGGGGCATGGGTGAAATATCAGATTTGTAATTAATTTGCAAATTAATTGAGGGCAAGCGTGACGTCGCACAATGCAACGCGACCTATGCAAAACCCACAAATGGAAGATTACTTGCAACCAAATAAATAAAATATTTTTTAAGATTATTTATTTATTTATTTTGTCAAGAAATCAAGTGTAATATTGTTTTAAGTTCATTTTTTCCAATACTATTTAATCGATATAACTTATTGAATAAATTTGAATTAATCTTTGAGTTAAATAATTAGAATGAGCGACAAATTAATTATTGAAATTAATTAATTACCATTAAATTGTGCATGCTCCAACAATGCTTTAATGGCATGCTGCAACAAATGACAGCTTATTCCTAAACGTACAATTTGTAATTAATAATAATTTGAATTTTTTATTTGGTATGTTTCAATCAAAACAATCAAATAGAGAAATATATTTTTTTATATAATGTTTGTTGATCCTATTTCATGTAAGTGTCAGGAAACTTTTTCTAATTATGCGATTATAAAGATGAACAATGTAAATAAAATATGAAACATGACTATTTCTCATTTTTTCCTGATTAGGAGCAGCTTTCTCTACAAACAGGGAGTGGTGCCAAATGTATAAATAAATTGAAAAATCAAGAAAAGTGACGCAAAATTATTGATATATTTCAAAATTAAAAAAATTAACAAAAAGTTGAAGAGCATTGAAAAGTTAGGAAGATACAAATTACAAAATATTATCTAAAATGGTTAAATTTATATTTTAAGTCGAAGAATGGAAAAAATGTAGAAAAAAAGTTGAAGAGTCGAAAAGTTTAATATTGAAGATTCGGAAATATAAATCCGAAAATAAAAAAATTAGTAATTGGAAACTCAACAATAGAACAATAAAAATAATTTTCGACATACATGTATTTATATATAATATTTAAGTTCTAAAGTGTTGAAATTGATAATTTTAAAGAAATTGCAAGATCGAAAAGTGTAAATTGCAAAATTAAGTCAAAAAATTTCCTAATTGATATTTGTTAAAATTATTTAAAAGGAATTCTGATAGAAATTTACTTATAAAATACTCTAAATCAACGCAAAATTGACGACAAACCCTAAACTAGAATATATACATTAACATTAAGAAAATATTTATATACATACCTGTTACAATAAGAGACTAACAAGATTCTTTCGACACAAGTTTTCACTTGATCGCCAAATTATTTTCGGAAATTCCCTACAAGAGAGAAAAACAATAAATAATAGATTAACCACATATGAAAAAGAAATATAACTAGATTAATAGTAAAAGATAATCATTTGACAACAATTTATCAATATTTAGAAAACATGGAAAAATTGTATAAATATTAAGAAGTAAAAAAATAAACTATCAAGAAAATATTATAAAGTTTATTTATGTGATACTGAGACAAGCCACAATATATAAAACAATAAATTTTGTATTTCTTTTCATAGTGAAGAATACAATGGGCAAACCCGATATGTCTGTTATGTTTCAGAACAAGAAGTAACTAAAATATTGATTCCAATATGTTCTTTCTTTTGCAATTGGTAGAAAGTTGAATTTTAAACTTTTGGATTTATAAATTTTTAATCGTTAAGTTTTCTATCATTTTCAGTTTTTCTATTTTTCCACTATTTTTGTATTCGATTTTTTAATCTTCCTGATAATAGTTTTGTTTTACAATTATAATGCTAGTGCTACTTTTTAAATTAGATTCAATTTACATTTTACAATAAAATATTTTCATTTCTCATCAAAGAGTACTTAAAAAAATAATTGTCTTAGGGATTGTTAATAAATTATCATTGAAAAACAAAGAGATGTATCCAATCTTAAAAGATCAGTTATGAATATCGATTTTGTATTACATACAACTTCAGTATTATCATTAATACTAAACATTTGTTACATTTATTCATAAAGCAAGCTAAATAAGACACCTTTATCAAAAGTAATAAATTTGTATGGTAATTTAATTTAATATGTATTACATCAAAACCAAATGCCTTTCTGCCTTTAAGTTTTCTTGTTTGAAGTATATCTCATTCTCCTCAAAATTACACGAAACTTAAACACCTTCCAACATTAACATTAAAGAGCCTAATTTTAAAACCCACCCACAATTTCATTTCAATTTAATACCAACAAAACATCTTCTGTATTACGCCTCTTGTGGATATTAAAACCCAATCGATCTTGCATGTCATAATTAAAACGAACTCGTATACCTTAAGGGATGAATACATTTTAAACAATAATTTAATCAAACGTTATATAAGCAGAAACAAAAATTGAATATATCGATGTAATAATATGAATAAATGTTTTATAAAATCAATCAAAAATTTATCTATTACTTCAAATAATTTATAATAAAGTATGTATTACAATAAATTGCGAATTTGAATAAAAATTACGAAAGCCACTAGAAATGTAATTTATCTAACTATGAAAAGAAAACTAATACACTCGCGGGTTATCTATCACATTTTCTAACCACAAATGTCAAATGAGTAACATAAAATTAGAACGCATTAGGGTTATAATTTTTTTTACAAAAATAGTCCAAACTCCGAAAGCAATCTGTCGATAAATGGTTGATGTACCATCGTACTATATAATGAAAATTTTGATCAAAGTAATTTCGGTGGCCATGAAGACGATCCCATATGTAGAAGACCTAAATTAGCAACAAATGACGATATGGTATAACATTTGGTAGTATTCGTCCTCGAAGATCGTCGTGTGAAAGTTTCGACCATTAGTGTTACATTGGGAATATCCGAACCCAGCGTGATAACCATATTGCATGACAATTTTAATATGAACCAGCGAGGTAAGAAAAAGTTTCATCGAATGAAAATTTTACAAAGACATTTAGAAACTATGGATCGTGATTTTTGACACAAGTAATGACATATGGTCCATAAAAATTCCGAAACAAAATCAAAATTAAAACTGTTTATAATAGTACAAGAGAAATGTACAAAAATCAATTTGAATTGAATTTTATTTTGGAGATCAGTAGGGGGCATAAAATGAGCCTAAAACTAACCGCAAGCCCCTTTAACATTTTAAGAACCGGAAAGGATTTTTAGAATTGAATTTTTGCGAGAAGGGTTAGGCCGCGCAAAAATTTGCCAGAACAAAAGTTGTCAAGAATCGCACGGGCTATAATTTATTTTTGGAACAAGACTCTGCGATGAAAAGTGCGAATTATAAAGGGCGTTGAAGTTCTCAAAAAGCGGTTCTTCCACTTTCTTATTGTTAAAAAAAAAATTTTTTTCGAAAATCGTAAATGGACAACTTGTTCGTCATGAAAAGACCAATAATTGTTTTTTTTCGAACAACCGCTTGTAATATTCGGAATTAAAAGTTCTTAAATTCCTCATGCTCCTATTTGGGGATTGAGCCAGTGATCTCGCATGCGAAAAGCAAGGATGTTATGCATTTCGTCACGAGAACGGTTTTTTAAGTCTTATTGGGTAACATAATTTTTAAAAATGTACATTACTTGTGCATCACGTGGTCTGAACACGCTATACAGGAAACATGATACATTGTCTTTAATTTACACTTTTAACTTGAAGGCAGATTGCATTTATCTATCGAATCTGGTTCGATTCATTTATTAGCTTATTTGATTTAAAAGAATTCGAATTATTTATATTCATCTTATACTCACTTTATATTTTGTACATCTTGTAAATACTTTTAACTTCACTTTAAATTTCTGAGTTTTTATAAAAGTAATTACATAATCAACGATAAAACGGCACAGGAGGATATTATTTCTAATAAAGCAACCATGTGATAAAATGTCATTTAATAAAATATCGCTATCATAAAATATAATATATGATCAAGTCCCAAGAACATATCTACACACAACCAAAAACTTTCCTTTTAAAAATATATTATTTGATGTATTTTTATTTCAAAAAAATCACATCTTTTTAAATTATCTGTATATTCATTTGGTTGAAAAATAATAACCGGTGTTTATTTTATTCGAAAATAGATGTGCGATATTTTCATACATTTCGACATGCAAATTAGCATCAAATAATTATATATCAAAGTAAAAATTGCCCCTTTCAACTTTGTTCGTTATTCAGTTATGGCTGGCAACCAAACACATTAACATTCACCTGCAGGCTATTAAAATGTACTTTTATATCAATTGTGATGCTTTATCAAATTGCGGGGGTGGATTTTAACAAATATATTTAAACAATCATTACCAATAGATTTTATCAAATTTAATTGAAATGTATTGAAAATATTATTAAAAGTTTTTAAAACATAAAATAAAAATATATTTCAGTGATTAGATAATAATTTTACTGATTAGATTTTGTCAAATAGAAAGTTATTTGAATCATCAATTGGGCGAGTGCAAGTATGAATTGCACAAAATATGAACACTCGCGAAACAATTTCATTGTGAAAATGAAATTTCAATTCCGTTTTAAAAATAAATGCAAATTTCCACTAATTCTTTTTTGGACCTGCCAGAAACAGCGCTTTTGCAATTTATTTCTAAAAAATACCAAAGAAAAAAAAAATAAACATTTGGATTTGCGCTGTGTTATCGTTGAGTCATGTTCTTTTTCAAAATAGATTTGATATTAAAACAACACTACTAAAAGAAAATCTAATTCTACTGAAAAGCATGGAGGTGACTTTATTCCAACACCGCCGTATCCTTCTCTAAGAAAAGGTAGTTAATATAAAATTAAATTGGCCACTTTAAACTTTTATGCTAACGAATATGTGAATTCAGATATTATAATAAATTTAAAGAAAAAAACTGAAAATTTTAAAAGGAATTCGTGTTGGTCGTTTATTCTACTTGTGAATTGAAGCGAATCAAACGATATAAAAGTAATTTTTGCGTTTTAAAAATTGCTAACAAATTCGTTTGGAAGATAATACATCAAAATTTAATTTGGGATATTTTAGAAATTGTTATAAACTCGTGGGAATTTTATAAAATTTGAAACCGAATCAATAAATTCACATGCAGTTAAAGACAATATTTTCAAGTTTTATTTTAGTTTGATAACTTCAGAAATAGCTACGTACAACTGATTAAGGTTACATTGCGGTAGAAATTAGAGCCGGCGATGGCACCATAATGAGCACTTGATTAAGAGGATAATTGAATGGGGAATAATTAACATCTGTAGAGTACATCTCTCTTCGCTCTGATACTTAGTTCCAACGCCAAGTTGTTACACCCCTAATAATACCAACAAATTAATGAAACCGACGTACTCAATCACAATCAAAAGTTGGTAAGTATCAGGAATAGTAGTAGCTGCTGTAGTGATTGCCTACTTACGAATTCCACTTATGAAAATAACTACATAAGCTTTTTTTATTTTTCTTTTTCAGGATTACTTCCTTCTTTTAAATCTAACCCAATTTTAAATCAACGAAAAATAAAAAGAAGTACATAAGTGTGAACTTGTGAAACAACAACATATAAACAAACAAAAGTGGAAATGAAGAAATTTTATTTAAAAAAAAATCTTTAAAAAATTAATTTTAATTGGAAAATTTCATGAAAATTCTGTGTTTTTCAAATCGTTTTGTTATTTTTTATATTTGTAGGAAAATTTTATAGGAATTTTTCAAAGTTTTTATAATGTCTATAAAATCTGTAAAAAAATTTTCAGATTTCTCAAATAAATTTTGAAATTATTTTAGGGAGCAGAGGAGAATGTTCTACGATTTTCTGCAAAAAAACTTTCTATAATGATTTCAGAGCATTAGAGGTATTTTCAAAAAATACTATCACAAGATCGCTTTTGTATATTAAAAATTTCCCGTTGTTTTAAAAAGAAATAAATATTTTTTTTATATTATTATTTTCAAATTGCGAGTTGATGTTAACACGATAACTGTTTACAAAAGTAAATTCAGGCAGCGCGGCGCTAGTGACTAGGGACATTCCAATTTATATTGTTAAACAACCCGTATAAAATTTTTATCTAATCTTAAAAAATCTTCACTAACATCTCAGATTTAGATATCCAGAGTGTTTAGTAAGTGTTTGTTATTGTTAATCATTTAATAATATTCATTACGGTGAGGTAAATTTTTTTCCGCTGGGTAAAAAAACTAGGAAAAGCTCTCAAGCGCAATATTTGAATTTTTTCAAAATTACAGAGAGCAACCCAATGCATGTATACCATGTATTCTATTTATCAAGGTATCAACCTTAATTGCCGATTAATTTATGTTTTACTTTCCAACATATCAAAATTTATTTTAGAATATTTTATTTTATTATGGTTAGTTTTTAAATGTAATATTGTGTACATTTGCAAATTTGAATAATTTGGAATGTAAAGATTGTTACCCTAAAATAAACAAAAATTAATTCGGAGCAATTTAAAGACAATTTTAAATATAAACATAAAAATTGTCTCATTAATCCTTGCTACAAGAATATAATAAAGTAATTTTCAAAATATGCGGATAAATAATATTCTACTTAAGGTACATTGATAAACAACTTACTTTTCCCAACAAATATTATAAAGAACATAAAAAAGTCATATTATTTCTACAAGGTTGATAAGGGTTGTGTACACCCCATTAAACCCATATGCAGTCAAAGGAGGGTGGATAAATTATGATAAATTACCGATTTGTAATTCAATCGAACATCTTTCCTTCCATCCTTAAATTATTCATTTGTGCGGTGGAATGTTTGGAGTGGAAATTGAAGAATAACAGGCCCAACAGGTGTCCCTGTCTATTTAAAGGGAAGATTGATGAGGAACGCGCTCCTTTCGATTGAATCGCAGGGCCTACGTGCTACATTACTTAATTCTTTCTTCAACTAGACGCGGAAGAAGCACCAAAACTTGTAAAAAAATATCATAATGAAATTCATAAAAGTGCACAGCAAGGATGCAGCTTAATTTAATACCCTGTTATTGCAATATTTTTCAAAATGTCTCCTTTCTTACACAAATTAAATTTGTATCGTGTCATAAACTGTCTTAATTAAATTACGCACGAATAATCCGATTATTATTATAATCTGTGGTCATATTAATATATAATTAATCCATATGTCAACACTTTCCCCTAATAATTATGATACAGGTGAATGCACAATATGTGCGGGTAAAAGGCACAGTGTTTATTAGTTTCCAATTTTCATTTAAATTTATGTATTAAATTTATTTTTCTAAAATATACAGGATGGGTAAACCCCTTAATCACAACCACATCCTCAGTTTATGTCCCAGAAGGAATGAGGGGACTAATAGACCAGGGTTGCAGACAGCCGCAATGGGGACACTCAAAAAATATATTTCGGAATACAAACAAACCCTCTAAGGGTATTTTATTTTTTAACAGGGAATGAAATGGTAGGAATAAACAATTACATTCAGGGGCGGATATTATCATAATTATATTAAAGGCTGTTTAGAAAATGGCATTCTATATAAACCGTATGAATTATTCAAACTGTTTAAGAGAATTTCATCTGAAAAGTTAGTGTCTTTCATACGAATTTTATTAAGTATGGCATGTTTATATGATGTGTCCCGATTGGAAAAGTTGTAATTCATGGAAACCCAACACTTTCCCAATTCTGGTAACATAGTTGATATACAAGTCAAACTTTTCATCATTCGGATTTTAAACAAACAAACTCATAACTGTACAACATTTACATTCTAGTTTTCTATCCTCTTCATAATAGTAAAATGCATTCAAATAAAATTTCTCGTAGATATTATTTAAACGAACATCTTGAAAAGTTTTTATAACGACGTACGAGTTAAAAAAATAAATAAATTTACAATCATATAACTCAAATTAAAATAGTTTGTGTAACAACCTACTCGAGCTATCAGTTACTATTTATTGTATATTCAAATCCAGCAGAAAGTAATTCATAGAGAACTAGAAGGTAATATAAAATGAACTTACAAGAAATCTTCTCTCTGAACCTTACCTCTAATGTAATTAAGTTTTATATCAAAATTCATATTTGTAAATAGAGTTTGGAAATTCCTATACCGTGCAGATTAAACTCATATTTTGTTTTTATATTGTGTAAATTTTATTTGTTACATATTTCAGATATTACGTTAGAACCTTATTACATCTGATAAAATAATAAGAAAGAATGTGAAAAAGAATACAAGAAAATATTTTTTATATAAATCTTTTCGACTAACCACATATGTATATAAAATGAATTGTTCACTTCAAAGGGCAGTTTTGTTGATTTAACCGCATGATAATATCGAATTCAATGCGATTTCTGTTTCTTGTTTGAAATTAAAACTAAATTAAAATATTACATGTCATACTTTATTACTTATTATACGTTAAATAAAAAATAAGGAAAAAGAATTCATTTGATGTCCTTGTAAGATGATTTCCCTTCATTATAATTCAAACTGGTTGAAGCGTAAAATAAAAGAAAAAGTAAATTTTGCACTTTAAATTTATTTTCTTTAATACTTGTACTAATTCCATTCAAGATTTCTTTTGAAGTGTTTGTGATTAAATGATTTTTAATGGTAGAAGCGTCTAATAAATGTAACCCCAACAAACATTTAAACAAATTATACTTTAATTGATTAATTTAATTTAATCAGAATGTTTGGACAAACGTCAAACAAATTCGTGGGCTGAAACACACATAGCTCGTCATTCAAACTAATTTGATTTGACTAATGAAATATTTAATAAACCAATTTTAATCATTTTTAACATTAAAATAGAATTCTCTTATTGAAAATAGCTGATGCTTGTGAAATTCTGATAAATTGGCGATGTATCTTTCGTAGAAGCGCACAAAGCTTTGTATGACGAGTATTTTGAAAGGTATATTGCGAATATCTTGACAACAAAAATGCGTATACTGCGATTCGTGTGGGTGATAACAAAAAGGAAAGGTGGAGGTAGGGGGACACGTGTATAGTGTAATTGTTGTACAAATAAAATATATAGTTCTAATATTGATTTTTTATCAATACAGCATTTGTTCATTAACGTCTGTAAATGTAAATGTAAAAGAAGGGAGGAGGGGAGGTAGCTAAATCAATATTTATGCTTTGCATTAGTGATATCACTGATTAGGGGGTTCCATTAACATTTTTAATTCAATAAGGAATAGTTCCTTGTAATACGAGCCTTATCATTTGTCAGAATTTTTTCTTTTCTTACGAAAATTCTCATTGAATGTAAATGAAATTAGATAAAAAAATTAAGATTATAAAATTTTATTACTTTCCTAAAAAAACAAAAAAAAAATGGAGAAGAAATAAAATAATTATCACAATTCTTTCAAATATTACACCTCAAATTTTCAGAATCCTAAAGTAGATAAATTATACGGTTCGTGCACTAATTCAATTTTCACATTTAATGTTTTTAAAAATTGTTTCTGTTGTATTTGCAGGCGGGGGTAGAAAGTACGCGGGGATTGTGTTTAATAATAAAATTTTAATTAATTTTTGTCATCCAACTTTTTCGCTGTTTTTATTTACATTGTAGATGATATTCGAAGGGATGTCACGCGCGCACTTCTCTACATCTTTCCACTCGTTTAGTTGGGATTGTTGTACAAAAAGTAACGCCTCTGATAAATGTGTTTGTTTCTATTCCAAGTTTCTCACAAGTTAACTTTCCTGTTTATATTAAGAGTACACCTCGTTTAGCACTGAAAGTACAATTAGTTTAACGAAAATTTGATGCACAAACAACACTACTTAATTCCATTTGCATAGACTGGAGGACAAAAATCTAGGAAAAGCCACTTTAAGAAAATTGGAAGGGATTTGAATAAATTACTTTCTTGATTTGACCTTGAGGTTTTATTATAAATTAAATGAATTAGTGCAATTTTTTATTAAATAAGGTACAAACTTGGGCCAATTAATTATCGCTTTATTTAAAACCCGGAACCACAAGAAAGGTTCAAGGAATTTCTATTCTCAATATTTTGAAAATTAAAGGTTTAAAAAGTAGTGTTTTTACAAAAGCTAGAGTACGATAACGTTTTTCATTTGAAAAAATAAACAAATAATGTGACAAACTATGGCTAATTCAATGTTTTTTATATAAAAAAAAAGTTAAAATGCCATTTAGAAACATCAAAGTTACAATTTTAATATTTTGGAAAGATAAATTACTTTTCGCTAACTAAAATAATCACTTTGGCCCAAACCATCCAACTTACCAGTTATAGCCTTGAAGATGTTGATATAAGCGCGAAAGAGAAAGTGTCCCTGATATAAATAATTTCCACCGTTCAAATCTAAATTATGAAGAATAACTTCCCAAATAATTTAATGTTGTAATTAATTAGAATGAAACCAATAACAATTTTTTTTAAATTATATGATAACACAAATGTTATTTGTAATATACATATATCAATAATGATCAATTTAATTATTTCTTATCAAAATATTTATAATTCGAACAAATAATTAATGTACACAATATGAAAACAATGTAGATGTGGTGTGTTCAATTTTTGGTACTTGACCGTGAATTGTAATTAATTTTAAAACCCAAATGTAGAAACAGTCAATAAATATATAAAATTAAATAATAATGTTTTAAATCAAACAGAAAATTATAATTTTATAAAATTAAAATTAAATTAAATTTTCGTTTTAACGCTTTTAACTATTTATTGTGGGTAGTATACTTTTTTGTGTTAAACAAAGGAGCATTTTAAATACAAACATAAAAATTCAGTCAGTCGAAGTAATTAGAAGCGAAATGCAAATTAGGTGTAACCTTTCGTCTTTTTTCTTTTATATTTGTTGAAGCGAGTACATAATAAAGGGTGAGCTAACACGCTCCCACAAATAAATCTTATTTATCCAACTAAAATGAGCAACAGTAAACCAAAAGGGAAAAAAATTCCATGCAAAGCAGCACGCTATCAGCGTTTACATTTTTTTCCGATTTATTTGCTGGGGATGGGAGGTAAAATGAGCACATAAACCGCTCACTCAAAAGATGTGGGAAGAGAAAGGAATAAGAAAGTTGCTGGACATTTTTCGGACAGGTGGTCTTAATATTTAATGCAACAGGGCAAGATCAAACGGGCATGGTACTGAAGGAAAACGATCGATTTTTGTTGGATGAGAGGGCGAGATTGGATTAGAAAATAGTTTTTCTTTCATTAAAGTCGAGCACAATCGCTTTACAGCAAGAAGGCGTCGTATAAACGTGAATGTTTCTGTTGGAAAATTAATCGTCGGCAATGAAAATAAATTGGTGATTATTTAGTAGATAGATCAAAATCGTGAAAAGGGGGAGAAAATGCTAGAGGGCTGTTTTTTCACTCTTGAAATAAACTGAAATCGTATGTGGATTTCCCATTTGTGAATAAATGAGATTTTTTGGTTAAATGTGGGAGGCGTCATAACATCAAAAAATGCAAATATATTTAAAGGATTTATCGGAAAAGTTGATATATTTTTTTCAGGTGGTTTAGTCATAAATTCTAATACGCCATTTCAAAATCGCACAACTTATGCTTCAAAAATATTTTATAAATTAAAATAGAAAAAACTTGTATTACATTTTATGTGGAAAAATATCTAGTAACATCCTATTCATAAAAGAATTAAGTATAAAAAAATGTATTTATATTTTATGTGTATTTGGTGAATGAGCCGGGTTATTTTAACAAATAGATATAGAAACATGTAATCTACGCCATTTGAAAGAAAATGGCGATAAAAAGTTTAAGTTGATATTTTTAACAAAGAAACAAAATACGTAAATCGAACGGTGGATTCAAATTATACTCATAAAAATAGGTAGGGGAGCACAATAGTTCCAGAAATGTACCGTAAAACTCTAAAACAACAAAATGATTTCAGAAAAATATATATCTCCATAATAATTAAGTCTTCTATTTTGATCAGATTAGTAATAACATCATCCACGTAACACAGAAAGGTTAATGTTCGTTAACATTGTCAATTAGTGAATTACGGATTTCCGGATCTGTGATTGGACGATAGTCATAAGTTATGAATTCATAATTCATGACCATAAATTAAAATCAGAATTATTACTCGAAAAAATCTAAATGATAAAAATACAATTAAATAGAATTAAGAAAAAATGAATGAAATATGGTCCAGAAAAACTAAAGGATTGGAGATTACGGGTTTAAATTTTTATTGAATCACAATAACTCTTTGTTTTGCAATAAACATGACACGCTCTTTAAAAAGTCAAAGAAACTCTACAGTAAAAGCTTTCACGCCATATATTTTTTCTTTGTTTTCAGTGGCTTAGTCAATTTTATTTTAATGTCCCCTCTTGAATTGAAAAAAGGTAAATAAATTGCAAACCAACGCGAATTTTTACAAACGTAAAAAGAAATCGCAATCGATACAAATAAATTTTCTTTGACCTTACATTTAATATTTTATTTATTAAGATTGAAAACAAAGTCAAAAGGAAAACTAGTTGTATTGTTTTTAATTAATTTAGTTCGCATAATAATACAATTTTTTTTTTATGTACTTCAGGTGCATTTCTCAGTATTCTTCACCAGATTAAAAGCCTTTGAGATACGGGAATGTTAAAATGAACTTGGTAATAAGCTTTTTGTACAGTTTATACTAGAAACTTAGTAATTGTTTAATATTTCAAAGTTTCTAATATTGTTTTATCCAAGATCAAAGATAAATGTGTTAAATTAATATTGAGTTGTTAATTATTATCTTTGACGATGAGAATATGTTCATTTTATCGGAACAATAAAAATTATTATTTATGGGTAAGTGTACACAATTTATAAGATTTCATTCGAGCGAAAACATAAATTTTACCGTATCTTGATAGGATTTTCATAAACAGCAACATAATGGTTGAAAAACAAAGCATTATTTTCTTTTAATAAAAGTTATATCGAAAATTGTATGCATAACCTTTAATGTTTTGAAATTAAATTATAATTTTTTAAAATTAATTTTGATAAAATATTTAAACAGTTACAAAAGTAAATCACTTCAAATATTCATTAATATGTTTATTTTTGTTTTTTAAACAAATTTTAAAATTAAATCTGATCGTAAAATTGAGACTTAGGTAGCGTGCTGATTGCACATGCTACCTAATCAAGCTATCAATTAAAGTCTTGTTATTGGAAAACTATCAGCACCGGTGGATGCCAAAGCTACTCCTTGTTTATCTTAAGCACCCTTTTCAAGAATTAGTTACACACAAAAAGTCTCAATTCATATATTGTTGAAAAATTTTCGAGTACATGATAGACATTTATGTGTTAGTTAATTATAGTTAATTCTTCTATATACATTTCGGCAACGGATACCATATTTTTTTTACTTAATAGTGTTTTGTCACTTTTGTGCATTTAGAAAAATTTTCTAATTTTACATCTTTTTAATTGTTCAACTTTTAAATTTTTTGATTTTTTTTGTTTTTTTTTAAGATTATCAATATTTTAAATCTTTTTAATTTTTTTTTTAATTATTTTTTTAATTTTCTATCAAGATTTTACATACATTAAATTTCTCTCAATTTTCCAACCTTTCACCGCATTTCAGAACTTTTGTATTTAACTCTATGAACTTAATTAAATTTAAATGTTGCTATTTCATAGTTCCTCGGCTACTATCAAAGAGCGAGGAGTAGCTTTGAATTATTCTTTCATGCAGTTGTAATCCAATTCATTGTACATTTTATATCTATTATCCAAATTTCAATCTCCAATTCAAGTTTTAGTTTCTTTAAGTATCAGATAAATACCACATAACCTACAAATATGAACTATGTCTTTAAATACGATAAAAATAAAATAAGAGCGTAGTCCTAATGATAATATATCTTCAAATTTAAGTGTTTATTAGACCCATCAGTTAATTCTACAAGTTAAACGAGAATATATTAGCATTTATCTAACAGTAAAGAAAATTAAAATTTTAATACAAAAAATAAGAACTGAGGTTTCTTGCATATATTTCTGTGGTTTCATTCCACTCTTTCTATAAGTATCCACTTTGTTCTACACAATTTTTGTAAAACCGCTGGGATCCGTTTACGTAAACACGCAAAAAACATTTAACCAATGTCGTTTCAAGCACGATATATTGCGTTTATTTCACTTTTAATAATAAAATTTGTTCCTACTCTGATTAAATGAAGGGTTTACATGTAAAACTGAAATGTAAAGAATTAAAAATAAAAATTTCAATTCTGAGGTAAATAAGTTAATAATCATACTATATTTCTTAAAGAATTTAAAGAAAAATATAAAAATCGTGTTTGTTAAAATATGAATGTAATATATCAACCCACGCAATGTCGAAATGCATTCCATTGGATAATATTCTAGTGCAACACAACATATTTTGCACTTTTTATTAAAAAAAATTTATATCATATAGATTCCTTATTTTCGTTACAAATATAAAAGGATAAATAAAAAATATGCACAAAAAATATTTATATTAATAGGATACCAATATGGTCCGCAAAATGCTGATAATTTTATAATTATATTGAAGGAAAATACGAAATTAATTTCAATAAGAAACAGCAATCATCATTAAAGATCCTAATTTCTTTAAAAGTCATTATCAATGATTATAAAAAACATCAATCGTCAATAATAATTATCAATATCAATTATTATCAATAATTATCATTAAACATATATATCAATAATCACGAAGGATCACAAAAAATCAAAAGTTTCTCGGTTAGCATAACAAACCCATGTTTTCCGATGTTTTTTGGGTCACTGAATACGAATTAGGCCAAATTTTCGACTATTTTCTTTCAAATTTAGTAGATATCAGAATACTAAAGAAATGGAGAAACGCTACCAAGGTGCAAGGCATCCAGAATTAAAATTCATTTGAGTTTAGAATGCACAGTAGAGCTAACTTCTTGGTTGAGCTTCAAGACACTTCTTATAAAATCGAGTAAAAAATATCTTTTAATTGTTTATGCGTAGGTATAACAATAGACTTATTACGGAAAACAACTTCTTAAGCGGAATGTACTGACGTAAGTTAGGCGACAAGTAAACTCTGCATCTCTTTTATTTCAAATATCGGATCTCTCTTCCTCTGCGCATTTCCAAGTGAATCTTTATATTTAACTAGTTATAGATTAAATATAAATATAAGCTAGTAATGACTAATTTAAATTAAATACTTATAAATTAATGCAAATCGGTTTAAATTAATACGGGGAAAACAATTTCTTTGCGTCCTTTTCTATATGTACTTGGTGATTACTTTCATTTCCGAAGCGGCGAGTACAAAAAATAATATTTTAACAAAAAAATCTTTTCAAAATGAAAGTTCAGTTACAAAAATATTATTTCCCGCGATTTTCATAAGAAAATATTATTTTTTCAAGGAGATATTCATAATTATATTATTGCACAACGCCATCTATTTGTACTCAATTATACTATATAATTATTATAAACAGATGGTTTTATTGAATATTTTTTATTTTAATCGTTGAGACATTCGATTTACAATAAAATATAAATAAGTTAATTTTGAAATACGTGTAACACCGCAAAAAAATATTGTGTTTTTACTCCACCACCGTTTACAAAGAGAATATATCGTGCGATACTGAGAATAAATGAGATCGACTTCATAATTCAAAGTCAACATTTTACATATAAACAAATTTAATTATTAAAAAGCTCAAAATTATTTGCAAGTAAAAAATCATGCTTGAAAAATCTATAACTTATCTATTTATATTAAATATAATTTCGCAAGTGTCGCGTAAAAAGCGCAACACGTAAAGAATGTGAGGGTGCAACTTCGTATTCAATTATAGCATTGCTAGATATAATATTTGCATGACAAACGAACATTGAAAAACATGAATTTTTACAAGACTCATAAAGCTGAAGCTTAAAGGTCTTAACAAGTTGTTAGTAAATAATTTTAATGAAAACGACATTTTTCGCGGATATTATTAAAAACACCTTATAAAATTCTAAAGAATTTATTTTATGAAAATTTGAAATTATTAAATTTGTTACGTACACTGGGTGTAAATGAATAAGTATTACTAATTTTCTGAAATAATAAAGGTTATCGAATTACATGTTTTTTATAATAAATATGTGCACGCAAAGGCTTCAATTTCGAAATAAAGAAATCAAATTAAGAATTTATTCGCCAAATAAAATAAAAATATTTTTTTATGTTTACATTTTTAGAAAATTGACCAAAGAGTGATAAAAAAATCTTAAATTGTTTGCAGAAAAACAGATTTTAACTTTCTTTGTGCCAAACATTACAGGAATCCAGTTTTCTGACAGCCCGAATCATTTAAAATAAAAAAAAACAAATAAATGGTACAATATAGGTACTACACAAACTATCGCGCTGATTACATAAATAAAATCTTTATAAATATCATAGTTTATTAAAACGAAAGTTACAACTTGGGATTGTTTTCATTTTCAAATGTTGAACAAACAATTAATCGGAAAGCACCGGCACAGACTAACTATAGACTAGAGGTGACACTCAAGTATCGGAATTTCATTGCGCATATGAGAAAAAGAATCTACAAAAATATGGCCGTTTCATTCATTTCGTGGCTGCCAAGGTCTCGAAAAAAGTGTCATTACTGGTCGAATATTGTGGTACCGGCTACCCGGAACGGGATTTCAAAAAAAATTTTTGGTAAAGGCGATACCAGAGAGTTGCCAGATATTTTTTGGATGCATAACAAAATATCGCCTAAAAATCGCACACATTTTATAAATAAATTTCTATTACAAAATAGAAACTTATCTTGTAATTTATTAAATTAGCAAAGATATTTACGTAGAAATAAAACAAAGTTTTTGAGCGTCGGATCAGTAGCTTGTTATTAATGTCAAAAGCATTTTCTCAAAAATCAATAAACGAATTTTACAATTTAGTATGCAATGAAATTCAAAGATTTGTTACCGTCGGAAAAAACTTTTTATCCTTCAGTGTTTGGAATTAATCGCCGATTCTTACGTTTTATTTCTATTATCTCCAGCAAAATGGAAAAAGCTGGAGATGTAGTTATTAGTAATTTTTTATTGGAACAAATTAAGTATATCAACAAAATTTTCATCAAATAGAGAATAAATTAAAATATTGTATGTGGATAATAATGATTTTGAAAATTCAAAAAATTACTACTAGTAAAATTATACCCAGAAATAAACCAAAAGTAGCCAAAAAAGTTCATTGTAACTTTTTTTTTAATCTTCCAAATATAGTTATCGCTGTCGTCAATTTGGCAATCCTGGTGTGCGACGATTTAAAACGACCACCAACCCCATACAAGTACTGACCATCGCAAATTGGTACTTTAGAAAATTAAAAGAGCGGAAAATTAGAAATGGTCTGAAATTTCAACTTTGATTATAATCTTTCTAAATCTAGAAAATATGAGAGTAAAAAATCAAAATGTAAATTAACCGTAGAAAAGATTTAAATTTAAACATTAAGAAGCACAGTAATTTCTTAAAATTTTGATTGAATTTTTATTATGCAAGATTGTGCTTATTTTTTTATTTTCTGATGCTTTCACTACGATGTATCATTTAAACAAATCACAGAAGACCATGAAGAAATATGTGCTGGTCAAGTTGTAAGATATCAAGACACATACTTCCAGGTCATTTGTTATTTCTAGCGCAGAGAAATTTTTGAATCCTCGCAATATTTATCAAAAACATAAGAGATCATGTTAAAAATAAGCGTTTTTCATCGCGGGTATAAAAATGAGAACTGTATTAAGAAGACCATTGATATGAAGTACTATTGGAGGAGTGCTTGGTAAAGAATTTTTTTATTTAGATACTTTGTAGTTTCACTAGAGAATTTTATGACAAGATGAAGATATCTTTTATAAGTGAAAGAAATTGGCGTTTAAATGTTTTAAAAATTGGCAGATTGGTGTACAAAAGAGTCAAAAAGAAAGAGCGCAAATGGAAATTACAAACATAATATCCACGACTAAAAGGTAAAAGGTTGTAACCCTCAAGTTGAGAAAAATGATTATGAAAAATTCTGTACATCCTGCTTTGAAAAGAAAAATGTTGTAAACTTCACAGGAAAGAAAGAATCCTTTATTTTCATTATAAATTTGTTGAAACCCATTCAACGTTTTGAATTTTGTGGGTTACAACCTTTTACCTTTCATCCATCGATATTCTCAATGGATCGGACTGAATATTATGGTCAATATCAAAATCAATTGATGTTGCATTTTTGAAAGAGAAAACTCCCTGTCCTGTGACTATAGATCAGAAGTACTTTAATTGGTACTGATTAAAATGCCAATAAATGGTAATGAATCGCTTTTAAATCAGTGTAGTATATAGATTTCTACCAATTTTTTTTTTCTTTTAATTTACGAATGATTTTAAGCGTCGGATCACTAGTTTGTTATCAATCTCAATGGAATTACCTCAAAGATCAAGAAACAAACTTTACGATTTATTATACCATAAAATTTAAGAATCTGTTACCGACGGTAGCAACCCTTTATCCTTAAGTGTTTAGAATTAATCACCGATTTTTACATTTTATTATCACCAACAAAAAGGAAGAAATCTCGAGTTGTAAGTATATTTTTTCTATGCAACAAAAAATAGATAGATATATCAATAAAATTTAGAAAATAAATTAAAAAATGGTATGTGGAATAATAATGATTTTTTGAAAATTGAAAAAATTATAAAAATTTAACTCTTCAACATTTGTACATCATTTAATTATTATTTATTCAGATTCTTTTACATTTTTCGTCTCTTCATAAAATATTTTTCTTTGCTTACATAAAAATAATTTTTATTTTTACTAAAAGTTCAAATGATGTGTAAATTACTTATAGTGACGAAAAATTTAAATACAAAATTGAAACCTTTTCAAAAACGAACAAATGCAGACTGCACCACTCAATTCCCACATAATACCTAATTAAACCAATTGGAGATAAATTAATGTACCATTAATTTATTTTAATTACAATTTGCACACCTTTGTGTGGGAATTGGTAGGAATATACAATTTGTGTTTGAATAACATGTAATAAAGGTTTGTGAATGATATACCATGCAATTTGGAAATTTGAACTAAAAGAATTTGTTCAAATTATGCACTGTTTGTTAGAGGAGTCAGTGTGACCACCCAAATTCCTCAAGTTTTAGTAAGTAGTAAAGTTCTATCTTCTAAGCATTTTAATGGTGTCATAATACTTCTTGGAAAAATACTGGATAATTTAATGTACAATAATTCAACTCATGCATACTTTTTAATTACTCCAAAACAATCAATTACAAGGAATTATACATTAATTAACCTATTCAAATTACATTCCGAATAAATCAATTAAAATTCAGGGGAACAATCTAAAGATTGAAAAAAAGATTTCCTTTCCAATCAATTAAGTCAAAATTTTAATGCTGTTTGCTCAATTATAAAAGTTTGATTGGAAAATTTTAGTTTGGTTAATTAAAATGAAATGAGAGGAAATGATGAGAAACTTTTGGAGAGACTTACCTTTTTTTATTATAAAAATTGTCGGTGTCGGAGGGCGCGCGTTCACGCTTTCTTTAAAACTTGCCCTTCGCAGCAGCAGCAGCCAGGTAACAAAACTAAGGGAGTTATATAGGTCTGCAGGATCCAGCAGGACTGAAGCGCGCTTCAGCCGGTTTTTGTCCTTATAGCAAGCGTCGTTTTGACCAATCGCGCACTATCTCAATTTTCCCGCCCCAATCGGAAACATTGGCGCTTAAAATCCCACGAGTTATCAATGAATTGTTAGAAAAATTTTCTATATGTTATATGTTTCCTTTACTACTTCAGGGCACCACAATTATTTGCATATAAATATAAAAATTTACGATACGATTTATGCCAAAGAATTTTTACATGCATTCTGCATATATTTATTTCTTTTTGATTATTAATTATTCCCTCAATAAAGCTTTTTTATTGTTAATTAATCATGATTTGCATTTCAAAAGCCCCACAGGGTAGGAAATGGAAATTTTACATTGCAATTACGAAACAGCTTTTTATAGTACCTAAAACCACTCAAAAACTTTTAACTTGGCATTTTTATGGTGAAAAAGCTAACCAATCCGTGAAATATGCATTATGCCGCTTTTATTTCACTCTCAAAAAATAGAAAACAATGTTTAACGCATGAAATAAACATTTTGGCACTGTTGGATATTTTAAATATCTTATTTAAGAGTGGCACAATTTGCAACAACAGATGAAACAAAAATGATTCTTCTTCAGCTATTTGTATTTTGTTAGAAATATCGGAAACATCGTTCCGAAATTTTAAAACTTCGAGGCCAAAATGTTCTTCTTTGTCTTCGATTTTTTCTTATACTTTTGCTTCCATTAAAAGTCTGAAATGTTCATACCTCCATCCTCTTACTATGTGCAAAATCATTTTTTTTAATATATTGGCATTACCTACTTTCAAAATTTATTATTATTCTTCTTCTTACTCTGTTTATTTACTTCTGAATGTACAACAGTTTTATGAAACTCACTTTTACATGCAAACATATTTTACACAATATTATCTACAATGTTGTTATATTATAAAACATAAAATTGGAAAAATTGCATTACTTTTTGTGGCAAGTTTACTAAGGCGTGAATTACAATTATTCGTCAATTTAAACGGTATATTTCAAAATTGTGTCATCATTTTAATTAAAATATTAAACAAAAGACTTCCATTTATAATTAAAGCGAGAATACTTTACAATATCTATTAAATTCTATTAAATCCGTATATCACTTTTACACGGCTATAACTGGTTTACAATCTCAAAATCGCAAATATTAAAGATCTCTGGCATATTATAACTTTATTAATTTAAGTAAATAACCACAAAACATATGCATCTGCCAATATATATTGCAGAGCAGCAAAACCATAGAATACTTAGAATCCATCAGTGTTTCCAAAGTACCATCTCAACTAAGTTTCCAGTTTGTTCAGGCGTTACAACAACTTTATAATAAATATTTTTAGGAAAGCAATTGAAAATAACAATTTTTATGTTTGATAAAATAAGCCTGTACCTCAAGCATAAAATCTTCGCTTTCATAATTGCGAAGTAGATTGATAATTAGTGTTTCATTTGCTATTAAAAATAATGTTAGAGATACCCAAACTAAGAAGAAACAGAAATTTCTTAAATATTTAATTACACAGCCACACAAAAAGTTTTGGTTTGAGCATAAGACATGTATATTCTTAAGTTTTTTAGAATGTCCAAAGCGAATCCGGTTTTAGCATTCCGGAACATTGTAAAACAGGAATTCTAACTGCAATAGTTTTAAGTCTTTTTTTACATTTACAAACTTATATTAACCTTTCGGTGAAAACAAAACCGGATTCTGTTTTAAAGCCCCAAAACATATAAGAATACATGCATCTTATGACGTGATAATAAAAAATTAAAATAAACGGAAATACAAACATATGCATTTTTATATTTCTTAGGGCACTAAAATCGAATCGACTGGCTCCAAATTGGGAAAAATGGAATTCAAAATTCAAAATCATTATCTTTTTGGGAAAAATACACGACTATTTAGTGTGATTGCGTAATGCACTACATGAGTACATGTCAATCAATTTGTGTTGATATTTTCTAAGTGAGGGCAATTTCACTTCGATTTTCATAAGCACCACACTCCTTAGAATCTCACACATACGATGTTTTACAGACACATTTTTATATCCGATTTTCTTTATTTAACCCAACGAGATGCACTTTTCGGTTATACAAAGAAAACATCGTACTTCATCGTACTTTATTACAATTAATTTTTTCATACGAGTAACCAAGATCCAATTATGTACGGTTTTATTTGTAGTCAAAATATAGTACCATGTATACAAAGTATTTCTTCCTTAATGTATATTCAAAATTAAATTTGAAAATTTAATATTTTTCAAGTATATTCCCATAACTATTATTTTTTCTCTAATTAATCCTCCCTTATAAATCACCCACCTCAAATTTAATATCCCATGACAACTAAATGAACAAATTACATCCCACAATAACATATTTTTTATATCACCAGTGAATTATTGCGTGCAATCCTCCTATATGATAAAACTCACATATTGTCCTTGTTTGCGAATTATTACAAACTCCAATTGACACTCGATAATTAGTAATATAAACTTTTTTATTGGGTTTTATACATTGTATTAGATAATTCATATTTGTTTGCTTGTATATTAAATGGGTCATAATACCGATAATCCTCACATATACAAATAGATACATTATAATTTTAGAGATAATGAATAGGTGGAAGAAACAGCCATGTAGGAAACAGTTAAAGAATAAGATAATGAGAATAAAGGAAACATAAAGGAAACTGGATCCTCTTTTGGAAATAAGATTGCTTAAACAAAAAGTTGTTTACATTAGATATAAAGTTCACAAGACTCTGTAAACTAAATTTACCTCAAGAAAAAGTTTAAAATAAATTCCGTTGGTCAATTTTAGTTGATTAGAGAAGTCAAATATTTTCTATTAAATCCGACTGTTTTATTTAGCTTAAATAACATTTCACTTACTTATTTCATATAAATCATCGGTTAATAATTTAAACTGTTTATCTTATATTCATCAAATAAATTTATTCCAATTTACTCATGTGATTTATTATGAATAAAAGGGCTCTCGGAAATTAATCCTGCTAAGCAACAAGTTGAAATCATACATAATTCAATTTAGATAAATATATAACAACAGAGTTAGATCAACTATCGTTATTTTAAGAAATTTTCCCTACACGATGAGTTTAAACTACTGACACTGTTATATCAGAGAAATATCGAGTTATGAGTTTCAGCCACGCAACAACCTATTTGTTTTTCATCAATTTTTAGCAAATATTTACCAATAAAAGCTTTACTGCAATTAATTTATTTAAAAAAAAAATTAATCTTTATCAAAATGAATGTTTTTTGAAAACCTTAAAATATTCATATCAAAGTGAAAATGAAATTATAGTTTTAAGTAAAAATAACGTTTCTTAAAAAAACTTATTTAAGAAGATTTTATAAGAAAAACTTTTAAAAATTTAATTTTTTTTTATCGCTACATCAATTTTCAGGTTGGAATATACCCAGTCCGATAAAAGAGCCAGTGCGTGAAGTAACAATTTGTTCGTGAACCAACGTGAAATCATTATCTACATCAACACCACGCGTTCTTTTTAAAAGTATAGATAGCAGATAAATAAAAGAAAAATGTCCAATATGTGCTTGTTTCCCCAGGTGATATTTAACTTTTTTTTACATTTTCTTTGTTTAATGCTACCCACAAAAACATTAATACAAACATAAATTTATACGAAACATATACCTTGTAAATATGTTTGAGAATGTTGCAAATCGAGCTGAAATCGGTCACGGTTATTAAAAACATTGTGGTAGGATAGAATAGATTTATTGAAGATAAAATTAACATTAAAGCAAACATATATATAGGACATATTAATTAAAATATATATTTATTCTTTTAAAAAAGGTGAACGGTATATAAAATTAAAGTTTTATCTGCAGATTCATCAGAATTGAACATTTCTTTGCTTTCTTTTCTTTTCGGAAAATTGGTATGTCAATGTATTTCTTGTAATCGTTTTTTGAAAGATTCCATAACTCTGAACTATTTCTGAAGGGATTTAACTAATTTATTGCGGCTATTAGTTCTTCAAGTGTTCATAATCGACTCACGTACACTCAGACTTTAAGGTAACCCCGCAAGAAAAAATTGCAAGGAGCAAGATCTGGAGAACGTGCTGGCTAATCAAATCAGCTTTCCGAGGAACATTTCCCTAAAAACTTGCATGGTCCTATGAGTAGTATATGCGGTTGCCCTATGATATAACAACCAGATGTCCTTGGACTGCGAAAGTTTTGCAATATTTCAATATTCATTATTACTCCACTCTTATCGAAAAGGAAAGACCAATAACACCAAAACTTACATGCTGGTAATGTAGAGGTCTCTCATGGAATTGTAGGGGGTTTTCAAACGCCCAATACTGGAAATTTTGCTTATTTACACAACCGTTTAAGTGGAAATGTGACTCATTTGCGGAGTCTGATACAAAGTTTTCTTACGGAACCCTTCTCTGATCCTTTTTTGCTCCTACACTCAATAAAACATTTCTCCAGGCAGCAGCATGTTGGCCACATAAACTATAAATACATTTCTGGCACTTCTCTGGCCTACAAGATCTGTGATCTTTTAAAATTTCCTAATACTTATGATATTTTGAACTTTCATAATTAGATTGTACTTGCGATATATACCACTTTCTCAGAGATCACCTAAAAATATTGTATAAATGACTTCTTTAAGTTTTAACATGATATATTATAGTACGTTAATAAATTTACTAAATTTTTTGGAGCCTTACTTTTACGTTACTTAATTTATTTAGTTGAAAATCCCAATGTAACATTTTAGTATAACAACAATGTGACACATAATTGGTATGTCTATTTTAATAAAAAGAAGAACGTTAGTACATAGTAGCAAATAATTTACAAAAGCTGACAAAACAGACCAGTATTTTGTATCTAGATAAATACAGAAATTATTTAAGTTTTTGTCCTCTACAATAATTCACAATAGTTAATGCCAGTGAAGCTGCGAAATATTGCACTACCCACGATATCCTAATTATAACCAAATAAAATATATAGACTTAAATAAGTCTTAATATATAGTATATATAGAGATTGTTTAATAAATATAAAGTTCTAAAACATTTATTATTAACAAAAATAATTTTTTTATTTAATAATAAAAAATATCGATTTCATTTGTATGACACTGAAGTAAATGTTCATGTTCACCGATTGGTAAGATTGATATATCTGTCTAGAGGTATTAATGGAACCAAAACAGTTTTGAAATCTGATGCCAAGCACTTAATTTGTTTTACTATTTCTTTTTATTTCGAAAACTCTAGACTAATTTCACGTTTATTTTGTTGCTTTTTGGGATACACGTCCATTAGGATTGTTAAAAAAAATCGCATTTTCTCAAAATATTGATGTAACCCCTTCAATTCTTTTTGTGTAATAATAAGGTACTAGCCACAGACCTGGCTCATTAATATAAAGTTTAGAGGTCGCTCAAGTCAGAAATTTCTTTTCTTTTAGAGAATTTGCAGTGTTCTTTTAGAAAAATCGCTATTTTCATAGCAAAATTTGACTTTTAAGAATTGGTGAATGTTTTCGTCAAAACCAGTCATGGAAAAGCAAAAGATTCTAAAATGAGTAAAAATTTCGGAAAATATTTGAAAATTAGTGTAAATACAGCTTTTTGACGTTAAAATCTCGAAACATATGTAAAAAGGTGCCATTAGGCTTATTTTCTAAAAATTTTTCTTTTTTTCTTCAGGGTTTTAGTTAAAACGCTTAATTTTGAAATAATCGGGAAAATTAGGGTGAAAATTTTGGAAAACCCATGGCAGATTCAGATTCTTCGTTAAATTTAAGACAAACTGTGATTTTTAGACTATATAAATTTACGTTTACGAAGGCATCAAAATGCAGGAAATGGTAAAATGTCAAAAAATATGATTTTACTAAAATGTGTTTTACGGCTACAGGTTGGGCTGAAAAAATCTAAAACTCCGGAAGTTAATGCACCTTTACTTAATGAATATGTATACCAAATTTGAGGATAAACGGCAAAGTCAATTTGGAAGTTTCTTCTAAACTAACATGGAATTACTCTCAATAAAAGAACAAACTTTATTTAGAAAGTACATGATTAAATTGTAGTTATAAATTCATTAAAAACAGTATGATGCATTTGTCCGCACTGTTGATCGAAGAAAGATTGCAGAGTGGTTAAAAAGTTTCCCAATTTCATTAAAGTATAAGATTCTAAATGTTACATTTGCATCATCCCAATAAAAATTTCATTGAAACGCCTGCAGCATTCTAAAAATTTAAATATGTAGCTTGGATATAAAACGATGTTACAAATTGCAAACACAATTTAATTGTCGCTTGAAGCGATGAATAGAAAAATGCAGGGCGTGAGTTATAATCAATCAAATTCGTGGAAAAAAGGTAGAAAATGTCCATTGTAAGCGATTAATATTTCTATTACGTTTAGTATAAACAGTTTCCAAGAATGGTAAAGCGTATCAAGATTCGCACAAACAAACTTTCTTTATCATTAATTTTAATGAAAATTCCATCCTTCAAATATATTTTATTAATCTGACGCTATACACACTTTTTAATTCATTGTGCTCTTTTCACACCCACATATATTATAAATTAATAATAAAAGTAAAATTTAGAGTGCTATTTTATTGCATATGTATTTGCATACAAATAAATGCAGCTTATCCAATTAATGGACCAAATGAAATTATGATACTTATAGGAAAAATAAACTAAAATTTTCCAAATGAAATTTACTTGTTTAAACCACCTACAATGGATCCATTAATTCAAATTTCATTGAGGATAATTAGAAAGATAAAAATGCGGACGGCAAATTAAGGATCCTCTTTCCCTAAGCCATTTTTAATTATTTTAGAAGTATAATTGAACTACGTGAGCCTACTAAAGGTTTCTTCTACCTACACGTGGTTCATATCACAAATTTAAATTTGATGTTTTTTTTTTAAAGCAATTTTTCTCCGATATTGTCTCTACATTCTAAGAATTCCTTACCTGCAAGATTGTCTAACATTCTATTAAATAATTTTATCTACAACCAACATTGCACACATCCCACTCATTTTAATTACGTAATTGCTCTTTATATCTCATATTCTCTTATATAATATAATAATTAAAAGATAACTGTTTCTTTTTCTATTTGCGCTTATTTTGTAACTAGCCTTACGACAAACTTTCGTTGTCATGTGTTTCGTAAGCAGAGTTTGGAAACCTTGGACGATTTATTGAAATAGGAAAAGAATGGACAGCAAAGAAATCCATGCTCTCATAATATTTGTATTATCAATTCCTTTGCAGATAATCAAAATTGAATTTTTTATGTCCATAAACATAACTTTTACAAAAATGTATATCTTATGTGTGTATGTACGTCCGTCCGTCTAAAGTTTTTTTCATTCTAAAAAGTATTTTACCTTAAAAATTAAGGGAACTTCATTTGAAACGAAATCGAGAAAAAAAACAGTTTTGGCGTTTTTTGCGCATACGACTAAAGTTCATGCAAAAATTCAAGCGGCATCGGAAAGAAGTGCTTTTAAAAAAGAAACGCGTTTTGTTATTTACAATTCAAAAAATCGCAAAATTCAGTACGGAAGCTCTCTTTTGAACATTTTTTGAGATAACGACTTCAAATTTTCAGAAAGTCAATATTTTATAACATGGAATTCCATACCAAATTTGAGCCAAATCATGGTTTTGGCATGGAATGCCTCTTATGCGCAAATTTGTCAAATCTACCGGTAAGCAGACTAGTGTTTCCTTATTTAACTATACAAATTTGACTTGGTTTTATATATTATAACTTTATGCAAAAGCCTTGACTTTTTTGTTGCTGCTTCTCAGTTTATAACGGCAAATGAAAGCTGATTTAATTTTGTACATCCCAAAAAAACTTTATCCAAAATGGTTCAGTAGAACGAGAGAACCGATGTTATAAACATTTTTCCGAAAGCGTTGATTTCAAAAATTTGAGCAGGCCTTAGATAGTGAAATATTCAGTTTTCAGCAAAAAAGAGGCATTACTGCGCGCGTTCTATTCCCGCGTTCAATATAAAATTATCTAAATTACTTTATAAATCCAAAACTATCTACATTTATGTGATATATTTAATTCCATACTACTAAGGTGATGCAATTTTTTACCTACATTTTCAAATTAAATTTGAAACTTGGAATAAAGATTATTATAGCCCTGAGGAAGCTTTGATTGATAAAAGCGAAACATTGGCAGTCAATCAATTGAGATTTTTATGATAAACAAGCAAGAACTGAAGTGATTTACAATTGAAGAATGACACAACGAAGAATTTAATTATTGAAGAAAAATAATACTTTCCACAATTCTTTAACCACAAATATAGCCTGGGGAAACACCTACCTGTCTAAGCATTAAGAGACACTGTTCTCATAGATAGATAGGCTAGACGAGCTTTTCCATTGTACCCACCAAAAGCATACAATTTACCTTTAAGCACAGCAACTCCTAATTGTGATCTTAAAGTCGACATTGGTGGTGCTATGTACCATGAGTTTCTTTTAGTATTATAAAATTCGACAGTACAATCACCTAAAAACAACAAAAAAAAAGCTGAAGTGATGTTCTAAATTTTTAATTCTACTAAACAAGCAGAGAATAATTTCTCTTTCTAACAATAGACTATTACATTTTACTTACCATGATGATTTAAGCCACCAACAACATAACTATTTCCTGTTACTTCGCATACACTAATGCACTAATCTAAAATTAAGTAAGTATTTCAGTTCATTGATCGATATTATACCTTGCAAGTCCCTGAAGGGCGATATATCATACCTTAGACTAAAACATTTCGAAAGTTTCACAATATGAGAAGTATGCAAAATTTTATTACTTTTTGAAACATGATAACATTTAAATTGCTGACTTGAAAATAAAAGAGATAATGGCTACGGAAAAAAGTATAACATATCTAAATGGTTATTAATCTGAATATGAAATATCCATGACAATACTTAATCAAGGAAAGAACAAACTTTATTTAATTTGTGCATGATTAAATTGTAGTTTCAAATTCATTTAATATCATTTATTATCATATATTAAACATATTCGCTCCATTTCGATGAAACATGATATCTAGGGGTTTTACTCTATTTGTAATTATTTTTGAAAATTTCTTTGTTTTATCTCAAAAATTAAATGAAGTTTAAGTATATAAAGAGAACTCGAATATCTCTATAACTGCTCCAAAGGTTTTGCTTAAATTTTCTATATAAACATGATTTTACTAGTAATATAGAATACATATAGAGAATGAATCATTAATAGAACGCGAAAACCACTTTACCTACAACTTTTTATATTCTACTTAAAAATATTAAAAAAAATTGAGGCTTTTATGAATTTCAGCATTTTATGATGATCTACCCTTCTAAATTACATCTTTAACATTAGAGAGAGATTCCAAAAAGTAGTGTAAGTGAAAGTAAATAAAAAATATAATTAAAAATATGGCAGTCAGATTTATTTATGGGATTATACTTACAATATATTTTAATAAAATAAATTTTGATTAAAATGCACGGGCAATATTTACAATTCATCTTTTACATTTCTTAAAACAATATGTCATTCCATTTCTCGATTAGAATATTTTAAGTAGCATGTCGCTAATAACATGTAATTGAATAAAACTATCAGATTTAAATAACAGCGATAAAATTTCTTGAGCCATTTCTTGGACGTTCAATAAACATTCAGATATATTTATAAGAGAACTTTGCAAATAGGAGGAACTTCTTATCTTTACGGAATTATATTTATGGCACTATATTTTAATGGGCAATACATACTATCACAAACAATCTCTAACTAGAATGGTGATTGTTAATAACATTCAGACAGTCGAGAGCGAGATTTCACCAATCTAGGTGTACCTATTTACAATTTAGATTATTTTATTTATATTTTTTTAAATCTTATTAAAGCAATGCCTACTTTTTGATAGGTTAGAGGTGTGCCTTCAGTATTTTTATATGTAATTAAGCTAATAATCTTTAGTTTAAAACATAATCTGTTAAAAGTACAAGTTGCAATTGAAAATTTCTTATGAAAAATTTTCTCATATAATAAAACATATGAATATTTACAAATATTGTCATTTTTTAGACTAAAATTGCTTTTTTTAGACGCACCAGAATGCTTACGCATGTCCCGGTTCTCTTCCATTTACCAGAGCATGAAACTTGTTTCTTTCTTCCCTCTATGCACGCCCCATAGTTTCAAGCACCATGGTTGGAACCAGCTATTGAGACTTGTGGCCCAGTTGCACAAATGCCAATCAGAATTAATCAAATAATTGTTGCTATGGTTTTAACAACCCGATCTAAGTGGAAATTCATTGTTTAAAATTGAATAGCATTTCTGCAGCTGTGCCATAGAGAGACGTAATACAAAAAGTAATTACATAATATTTAATCAAGAACATATAAAAAAAACTATTTGAAATAGCTGTTTATTCCTTTTTGATAAATATCATTTACAAAGGAATACAACAAATTATCAATTTACTAACACAAAAAAATATTAAATAGAAAATAGCACATACGCAAGTGTTGGTTTGACACGCGAAAGTGCAATGTAGGCGAAACTGAGTAGAACTAAAGAACAAGCATAAATATTTGCATCTTCCCTCGAGATGGTAATATAATATTTTAAACGACCAAAATTGAATCATTTTGATGATTTAAAATTAACATTTTTGAAACAGCACATTTGCTGATCGATATAAGTAACAATATAATGTTAGGCACATTCGATCCACATTTCAAATCGATCGATTGGATCACCAGAATGAATAGAAGTGGTTTACATTATTTCCACGACAAATGTGCAAAATACAATAGGATCACTATGTTTGGATCAAGATCAGCGAATCAAATGTGGTTATTATTGCAAGCTCTTTATATATTTAAAATAAATCACTTTCAATTATACGCACAATAAACTTTAGTTAGATCTGTCAATTGATAAGCAGGACATATGAAAAACAAACTATTTCAAATTGTACATCTTTCTGCCGTACATTTCTTTTAGCACACATCTTTCAACATTTGTCTATATCTAATCTTTAATTACGCAACTATACGTATCAATCTTTTAGATTACCTAGATAATAATTTTGATAAATGATGATTTTTGAAAATTTAGATGTAAATGTACAAGTTGCAACCTAATTCGGCAATATTACTAGAACCAAGGCAATTTATGAAATATCAGGACAGCAATATATAATAAAAAAAATAATCTACGGATTGTAGATTCATAACTCTCAAGAAAAGTCATGTGAAAAATAATTTGTTAGATTGATGTAATATACACAAAAAATTTACTAGGATTACAAAACAAATACATTCATATTCATTTCTATCACATATTTGTTATTTTAACAAGTGCAAATATATCCCTTTCATTTGAAAGGTTCTTTTATATAGTTCAACAATATTTTAACTGTATTGCTCTGAAAAAAATGCGATAAATAAAGATAAAAAAAAACAAATTTGCAAATGGACTATTTACCGGTAATGTTATGAGCAAGACTAACAGTTATTCACTGGTTACTCTACAGATGGCACCATTCACAATTCACTAATTATTTCACTAAGTTCATTTTTAAATACTTATTAAATAAGGAGATTCTAAGCTAGAAGTAAAACAATTTATTAACTTATACTTCCTATTCTTTGGGCTTCATGTTTCTAACATTTTTCTCAACCAATTATAATAAAGGCTATTTTAAATTTTAGTTAAAAACCAAAAAGCCTCAATATAATACAGAGTTTGCTCATATTATTTTAATTCCTATGGTACATTACACTTCTTCAAACAATCATAAATGTTTGTGTAAATAAATAAACAAAGCTAGTGAAATGCAGGAAAAATAAATTCTCATATTGTTGAAAATAATGTAACTGGTCAAGTTATATTGAAAAAATATTAAAACGGTATTCACAAACTCTGTAATAAATGAAAATTTTTCATATTGGTTGAATAATGTTTTTGTATTTAATTAACTAATATGCTTAAATTATAAAATATTAAAAAAATAATACCTTTCATTTCTGCACCTCTAACCTATCAATTCACTTACTAGCGTAATATGTTTTTCTTATACAATATGCAATTATCACAAAAGTCTGTAGACCCTATAAAAAAAAAAAAACTCCAGTGGGTAACACAGGCCGACAAAATTGGATGAAATTTGACACCTTGAGACCTGGTCACACTTTCTTAAAATTTTTTGGTGTATTGGATCCAAATCGGATCTAAGAATTGCTCCATCACATCAAGTTTTTGAGATATTCTAATCTAACAGCGCAAAAACTCCGTTTTTTCCACATTTTGGTTTAGATATCTTGAAAACATGGTGTGATGGAACAATTCCACAATCAGTTTTGAATTCATTGCACCAAAAACCTATGGGGAAGTATAATCTGGTCTCAAGATTTGAAAAATGTCAGCGTATGTAATTATGTACAATAAAAACAATTAAAAACATTTAAATAAAGTAAAATATTTGGAAGCAAATGTTTTCGTTCATCAAATAATCTTGTAAATTTAGATTGCGTTGCCAGTTCAGGCGGTTCCTTGTTTACGACAATTGTATCGGCCTTACGATTGTAAATGAAATGCAAAAATCATAAATCAGGCCAATCGTCAACGATCAATTGTCTTGTAAATCAAGGAATGGAAATGACGCCTAACCCTACGCCACCTTCATGGGCGATCATTGATCCGGCAAATGTCCAACTATCATTTGCCGGATCATAAACTTCAACAGATATAAGATTTGCTATTCCATCATACCCACCAACCGCCCACAGTTTACCCATGTTTGCTGTTAATGCCACACGACTTCTTTGAGCATTCATTGGTGCCACAAAAGCCCACCTAAGAGAATATAAAAGAAAAATATTAGAACAATAAATTAATTATGTATTTAATTTAATAAATATTTTTAAGAATTTTACATTTAAAACTTATTTTTGCCCGTTTTTTGAAAACTATTTTCTTGTTTACCACTAAAATAAAAAATTGTAAATTAAAACATTGTTAGAAAATAAGAAAATATCATCATTGTTGTGCAAAAACTCATTAAATAATATTAAATATCACTACTGGTAATAAGTTTTCGCAGAACAAGAATAATATACAGACCTTGAAACAAACCACAGTTGGTGGAAATGATTTTTGAAACTGATTGCTCCTCAAACAGTTCAAGGCTTTGAAGTAAATAACAAATGAATTTGGATACGTTGGAACTATACCACCCAATCATCTGAATTCGAAATTTGTATTTCTACACACTTTAAAGAAAAATGTTGGAAAAAAAGTAAATATTGGGTATAACTAAAAAATACGCTCCAGACATTCAATAGAATATTAGGGTCTGTAACTCCAGAAACCAATATATTTTTTTAAGACCCCGCTGCAAAATTTGAACAAAATTAATGTTGTCGTGGTGAATGACTTCTGAAATTTGGCATCGAATTACTCGTATGAAACTTTTATTTTTTAAATTTTAAATATCTCAAATTTTTTGGTTTTCAGTTTTTTCTAAAATTTATGTTGTGATTTTTAAAAATCTCTATAATTTAATTTTCAATATTTTTTATTTGTTACAAATCAAATTTTTTCACTCTTTAATTTTTGCATTTTTCTATTAATTCTAAAATACTTTTAATTTTTTTATTTCAATTTGAAGGTTTTGTGTTCCCAACTTACAAATTTTTTTCGATAGTTCTTTGATGTTTTAACTTGATACAGTTCATTTGCTAGACGTAAAGTATAAAAAATTGTTTGAGTAATTTATGACTAGTCAAAAGGGTTCTTTAATCCTCAACAAAACTATAAAGCTTTGCATAAGTTAGTTTTAAATATCGTTTCCAAATAGTACACTTACTTATTCATGTTTGGATCATACATCTCAACAGTTTGCAAGAATGAGCTTCCATCATATCCGCCACATGCATATAACTTTCCTCCTAACATTGCTACACCCAAACGACATCTAGACACAAATTAGTTATTGTTAATAACTTTTACAGAATGGAATAATTTGAGAAGATTAAATTATAAATAATTTTTGAAAATGTACTATAAAAGGATATATTTTTAAAATCAATTGATGACCACTTTAATGAAGGCATAATCAACTATGATTAACTAAACATACAACTCAATTTTATTTATTTATTTTTTTTAATTATAGCAAAATTTTATTATTGGGCTTAAAAAGACTTGAATGTTGAACATCCAAATTATGTCAACTCATAGATGAAACGTAAACTTGGTCATAACCCAGTAATTTATCAAACAATAATAACAAATTGGTTTAAACCAATTTAATATAAAGATATCATCAAACAATTTGAATCAATTCTTGGTAGTAAAGTAATTACAATGTATTTTTTGATACAATTTGTCGCATCATATAACTAAAAATTTAACATTTGCTTACCTTTTTGTTAGCATAGGAGTTGACTCAGTCCAAGTGTTTGTGTTTGGGTCGTACCTTTCAACTGAATCAAAAATGGAAAGTCCATCATGTCCACCAAGAGCATAAACGTATCCTAAGAGAAAAATTTATTTCATGAATAACAGAATGGTCTGCTTGCCACTGTTCTAATTTTAATACCAAAAAAGCATTTAACTGATTTAAATATTTATCTGATTTAGTAAAATAAGCACTTAAGATGTTTATATTAAAGATATGCTGATTTAGTATAAGAAATTAAAACATGTTCTGATTAAAAATATTTATTATTATTTCATTTAAAAAAAAATTTCATTCTTTAACCAACAGCTGCGATCGCTAATAATATAACTTAGAGAAAGAGAAATGAAATTTAAATAAATAAAGTATAATTTAAATCTAATTTGGCCCTATAAGAAATAAAAGCCACAAGCAGAATGAGTAAAAACATAAAATCAAGATTTTTTTGATACTATACGTAATGCAATTTTAACATTTTTGTGTTTTCCAAATTTGTAACAAATGAACCAGCGAAGTCTCCCCTCTACTAATAATTGATAGCAGAGGCGATTATATGCAAACGTATTTCCTTACCCTGGCAAGCAATAACGGCACCAGCACTTCTAGACTTATTCATTGGCGCTAACGAACACCAAGTATTAGTTTGTGGGTGGTATCTCTCAACTGAACTTAAAGAAGTAACTCCATCATAACCTCCACAAACATAAATTATATCACTTAAAGACGTAGCACCTAAAGCACTGAAATTTAAAATTGCTTTTAACAATTCATAAAAAAAGCAAAAAAATACTAATTACCTTCGTTTGCATTGCATGGGGCTTACCATTGACCATTCTCGCTTTATGGCATCATATACTTCTACACTGGCTAAACGATCTTTTCCATTGTACCCACCAAAAGCATACAATTTACCTTTAAGCACAGCAACTCCTAATCGTGATCTTAAAGTTGACATTGGTGGTGCCATATGCCATGAGTTTGTTTTAGGATCATAAAATTCAACAGTGCTTAAAGAATCACCTAAAAACAACAAAAAAAGAAAGCTGAAGTGTTGTTCCAAATTTTTAATTCTTCTAAACAGGCAGAGAATAATTTCTCTTTCTAACAATAGACTATTACATTTTACTTACCATGACGATTTAAGCCACCAACAACATAAATATGTCCTCTTACTTCACATGCACGTTGTTTTGTCCGAAAACTTTGCAGTAAAGGCCTTCTCTCAGGAATTAAATGAAAAACTCTAGCTTCATCTAACAAATCACTAAAAAATAAAAGACAATGTTAAGAGTTTCACAGATGTTAATAATAAAAGAATGCAAAACAAGAAGAAAAAACAAACATGCAAAGATTAATTAGCAATTAATAAACAAATATTCTGAAAACCAAGAAATAAAGTTGGAAATAGTTATGGACCAGAAGAATATAAGAATTTTGGTAGACAAGACATTTAATATTTGCCTTGAACTGATTTAAAATTAAGATATAACACTCCTGCTGGTTCTGCAAAGAAAAAGCTACCAAGATATCAGAGAACAAACATTAGAGAAGGAAAAGTGTGATCAAATCGAAATTATGTATCTATCAGCGATAGTGTTTCTGAAAATAAATAGTTTGAGGTAAAAAGGTTAATTTTACTCATTCTTTATATAGATGTGATTTATTAGTAATTTACTTACCGACATTGGTGTGATGTACGTATTAACTCTTCAGTAGCGACACGATCCGTTAAATACAAAGGTGATAATAATGGTAGTCTTACTTGTGATAATAATTCAGGTAAATGTGCATGACGCTTTTCGTTGTGTTTAACCCACCGCATACACGCTTCAAACACCTGCTCTTCACTTTCCACTCGCAACTCGTTTCGTTTTAATAAGCTTTTCACTTCGTTTAAAGATAAATTAATATATTCTTCGGATTGAGAGACATCAGGAAAACATTGTTCGATGTACTTATCGGCCGATTCAACAAGTGATGTGCATCCTAACGTATCGGCAAACTGTCTAATACCTAAAGCATTCTGGGGATGCAATCTGTAAAACCATAACAAAAATAAAATGTTGCTCAAAGAAAATGATTTTACTACCTTTGAAGTAAATAATTAGCACAAGCATCTCGTACTTTATTTAATTGCAAGAATGAGGCTCCAATCATAATATTTTGTACATTGTTTTTATCCAAAACAACCCTACCAGAATATGCAAAATTAATAAGGGCTTCCAAAGCACTAAAAGTTACCAAATTAATTTATACAATTAAAATATTTTGTGTAAGTTTACCAAGCTTCAATTCCATGCATTTTGATTTCCTGTTGCCGACTTTCCACCATATCATTTGTGAACATAGCATGGAAATAGGGAATTGTTGAAGACAAAACTATTTTATGTGCACTGAAAGCCTGATCATCGATCTTAAAAAGAAAATACCATTTTAAAATCATAATTACATATATCATAAAAAATAATTCTTATTATGATTTAGTTAAATTGGGATCAAGTTTGGTTTTTGTTACTACACAAACCGCATGGCTTATGATTATTGCGATTTTTCACAAAAAATACGTTTTTTTCAAGGAAAATGCGATTTTTCTTGGAAGTTTTGAATGATAAAAAATAAAAATTTTATTGTTTTGATTCAATTTTAAAAATCTTCAAGTTTTTCCTAAATTTCAGCTTATAATGAGTGGGAAGAAAATGGAATGATTGAGTGTATAATTAGTTAGAAAGAGATAGAGTGATAGAAATGTAGTCGTTTTTTCAATCTTTGAATTTTTTCCAATTTTCGAGCTATTGGGAGGGAGCTGGAATTATAGTAGATCGTATATATATTAAACAGAAATTGAATGATGGAAAATTAAAAATTTCTTTGTTTTCATTAATTTTTAAAATTCAAGCCCATTTTTGAAATATGGCATAATTTTCAAAAAGTTTAATTTTATTTTTAACATCTTAAAATTTTTTATTACGTTGAGTGGAAGGAAGATGGACTGATTATGGATTAAATGTGTTGGGAAGAGTTGAAATAACATAAAAATTGCAACTTGTTCGTTTCTTTCAATTTTTGTATCTCAAAATTTCTTACAATTTCCGCCTTGTAATGAATGGGACAAGAATGTGGCAACAGTGAATTGAATGTGTTGGAAAGAGATGAAAAGATAAGATAATTGAAAATTTTGGATTTCCCATAAGTTAATATAAGTTGGCAATGTCAAATTAAAATTTGGCGTTAATGTATTATTGCAAATGGTAATAAATTAAGGTGAATAAACAATTATTCATGTCCTCTTCTATGTATTCTACCTTGAAATTAACAAGCTTTCAAATATTTCAACGTCATTATCTATTTGACAAAACAGAAAACAATGGCTCAAGATTTTAAAAAATATTAAACTTTGACCCACATTTTTGGTGGTTCCTCATCAGCTACTAAAATGTGAAAAAGGAACTACCCCCATTATTTTTCTATGTACTTTCTAAATCCGCAATTGGAATTCAAATGTATCCTAACCTCAACTATACTATTTGGAATTTTAATTTTGTACAATTTTTAAATATTCTTCTGTCAAAATGTCAAATTTTATATCTAATATCAACATTATACCTCCAGAACCTTCTTCCAGGCTTAGTTAATTTAAATGTTGCTAAATCGCGGACAAATAATATGACAGCCACAAAATTTTGCAAAAATGCAGACAGGCCCCTGACATTATCAGAAACTACAAAAACTTATTTTCTCAAAACTTCAGACTTACAAGGTTTTGCAGGTATGCTGTCAATATCTAATATATGAAAATTTAATTTTTCCAATTCTAATGACAGAAAGAGAAATGATATCGTGATCACCCAGTATACTAGACATTGTATTATAATTAGGTCAGATTCTTTTAGCCTATTATTTACCTTTAAAACCACATCGCATAATTTTCCTTGTCTTCGAATCTCCTCCATAGTAGGAAATGCAGAAGGGAAAAGGTCATTCTGTTGAAATAGTAGACTTTCATTATTCATTTCATATAAATTTCTGGTAGTGTCACAAGATTTATCTTCCTCCATCTTAAAAGGCCGTAAACTGTTCATATTATTCCGAAACCTTTAATTACAATTTCTAACTTGAATTCTTTTTCCTGACTAGTTTCTTTGTTTACTTTTCATAGGTTATGTTAATCCCAACTGTCAAAGCACTACCAACCACATTTTTCTTTTTCATTTTCTTGTTTGAAGTAAGTTCAAAAATGCATTTTAAATGTAGAAACACTCTTTATCCCCTTAGTACCATACAAAGACTTTTTGTACCTGATGAGTTAGTTCCTTGGAATAGCGTATTTGATAATTATAATCCACCGCAGTATGAAGCTCCAGCTTTAAAAAATAAACCATGGGCTGATAAAGAAATAGGTAAAATTTGAAATTGCAGATTTTTAATAATATTTAAGATTCAAATAAATTTAAGCCTAAATGGAACGAGTTAGATGGAAAAATAAATAGAATAAGCCATGTAGGAGTTTATAACGTTTTTGATGGGAGGCCCCAGAATCCTGTTGGAAGAACTGGTTTAATTGGAAGGGGATTGTTAGGACGTTGGGGACCTAATCATGCTGCTGATCCAATAGTTACAAGATGGAAAATGATTGACGGACAAAAATCGTAAGACACAAAAAATATGCTATTGAAGTTGTACATTAGGTTTGTTCAAAAAAATCACACTTTCTCGAAATATTCATATAGCCCTTGAACTGTTTCTGCTAAAATAAGATACCAACCACAAGCCTGAGGCTACGCAAGTGCTATTTTGAGTGAATTTTAACTCTGCAATTTTTAGAAATATTCTACAATTTTGTGCTATACAACGAAGAGATTGCAATGAGTGGGCCATTCCTGGTGGTATGGTTGATCCTGGAGAGAACGTTAGTCAAACCTTGATGAGAGAATTCATGGAAGAAGCTTTGAATTCTTTACAATGTCAAGCAGGTAAATGACATCCATTTTATTTTATTTTTGTAATTGTTAAATCTATTTTTCAGAAGAACTTGCCTCCAATAAGGAAATGATCAAAACTTTTTTTAAAAACGGTGTAGAAATCTACAAAGGATATGTAGATGATTCTAGGAATACTGATAATGCGTGGATAGAAACAGTGGCTTATAATTTTCATGATGAAAATGGTGAATCTGTTGGGAAATTTCCATTAAATGCTGGAGATGATGCAAAAAATGTTCGTTGGATGGATATAAATAGAGACACTCAATTATATGCCAGTCATTCTGATTTTATTAAGAAGGTTGCTGAATTTAGAAATGCTAAGTGGTAGAATTTTACAGCTTATTCATGTAAAAGATTTTATTTAACCATCTGATCTAGTCTTTTTCTCAGTTTTAGATGAAATTTCTTCCACATTTTTGACAGATTTAATGCATACATTGTCTGCCTTCTTATCTTTTTGAATTTTCCTTTTGCAATTTGTTAAATTCTTTTTTGAGTCATGAATTTATTCTTATATTTGTTGAAGATCCTTGCATATTACTTTGTACAAGCACTTTTTTTTATTCCTTCAATATTGAACAAATATTTATCTTTCCATATATTATAGACACTTGATTTTCAAAGTGTTTTGGGTTTTCTAGTTCTCTAACAATACTGATACTGCTCACATAATAAAAATAATAATTTACTGGAAGTTATTTGCATGTAGTAATTAATAAAATTTGTATGCTTGCATGTAGATCTTCGACATTGGAAATATACACATTTGGCCACATTCTATTAATTCCCACCGGTCATCTATCCTTGATATTAACTAATATTGATGGTAGATGGCATATTGACAATTCAATTAGGCTTTTGAATTGTATAGGTTTATATACTAATGAAGTTTTGAAGTTATTCAATTTTCTGTAATACAGCTATTGGTACATGATCATCTACATTAAAGTTTTGAATTTGTTAAAATTTTTGTAATACAGCTGGAAACACATATGTATCTAAACCTTGTTGGAAATTTTCTTTCAAAAGAATTCTACTTCCATATCTTCTATTTCTTATAAGATATTTTGTTGAAATTTGATTTACAATATGGGAATAATGTTTCAATGTGGTTCATCATGTTATCAAGTTGTCTTTGAAGTAAAGGTTTGGTGCACTACAGGTATAATGTTCTTATGGCTCTTAACAACTCTTCTTCCTGCACATTTTCATGGCTAATATTTATTAAATCCGATTCTGAAATTGAAATTGATACTGCAATCTCTGTAAAGATTATTGTTGTTTACATTGATAATACAGAGGGTTAGTTTTTCAGTATCATTGTATATTTACCGAAAATTAAAGATACTGAACACTACCAACACTTAGAGTTTACTATAAACAATCAGCAACCATATAATTTTCTATTCAATTTTACTGGTACAACAGTAACAAGATAGTCATGAACAATGCATTAAAATGTAATCATTAAATTTTTGTAGTTATGAAATTGTTATTGTACATATATGTATTATTATTTCAAAATTATTATTTTATTTCACTATAATGTTACCAATATCCAATATTTTCCTTGTAATCAAGTTTTTAACGAGAAACACCAGAAGTGTTTCAACTAATGGTTAATCAACTTATTATAAAAAATTGTATTAGTTAATAAAAAGAAGTGAAAGAATAAAGATATGATTTGCATTACTAATTATTTATTTAAAAAATTAGACTTTTATTTTTATGGAATAGTGCAGTGTTTTTCCATTTATAGAAAGCACGCTTTATTTTGAAAATAACGCTTTTTGTTTCATTCATAAATTCAAATTAATGTACAATTTTTGGTTAATTGGCAGCTTTATTTTGACTTCGTTCTGCAAGTTCCGATATCTGATGTTGCGTGGGTTGCATAAAAACAAATATTTAAAATAAGCATAATTACAAACTGAGATAAAAAAGTATATTAAATTTTGATGCGTTTTTCAGTACGAACAATTTAAGTACTGATTTTAGTACTTAATTAAACAAAGTGACAATCGGGTCTTAGCATTAGCAATTTTATATTTTATGACCTCAAATGATTAGCTTTCGTAAACATTCATTCTGTAAAGTCCCGTCTCTTAATGATGTATTATTTTTATTATGATAATTGTTATTTTGGTGTTATAACAACAGCCGGAATTTTCTATTCAAACATTAAATATTTTTCATATATTCCTGGCGTTGTTTGTTCTACCAAGATAATAATTAAAAATTGAATTAATTTATCGCCCTGATTTTTTATTACTCGCATGGTTAAACTCCATACTCGTAATAAAAAATGCCATTATATTGCCATGGTATATAAAAAAACTATTATTGACTCCAAGACCTTCTATAAAAATTCATCCACATTCTTTTATACAGAACGCCATGGCCTGTCAATCGATTACAAAACAATAGATTTTTCCTTAGCAACAACTGATATTTATATTCAATTTATTTTCATTTGCATTTGGGCAATAGACCCACATATTCTCATAAAATTTTCTGTTAATTTTTATATATTTTTACAATACAAATATCATTTCAAAATTGCAAATACGTTTAACCAAATTAAAAGAAAATGCAAATGCGATTTTAGAAATATTATACAATTTTGTGCTATACAACAAAGAGATTGCAATGAGTG
>JAODAH020033486.1:0-25885 GCA_027574865.2 Coproporus ventriculus | reverse complement strand
GTTTAAGGTTTTGTTTGGTAAGCCTAAATTATAAACTAGATCAGCTGCAATAAATATAACATAAACTGTTTAATATGCGTATTATAGGTATGCTAACATAGATATTAATAGTTTAAAGCTGGAATAGATTTTGAGATATATGGTCATAATAAAATTTTAAAAACAACAGTTAGCTCCTTCATTTATTATTTTAATAAATACTTATTTTTTTTTTAAATTAATGCACAAAAAGCTTAAAGAATTAAGGAAGTTATTAATAATTATTGAAAATGTCCAAAATTTAATTTTTTTAAATCTTTATGTTTTTAAGAAACCAAATACATATGCTACGATGACCATAATTATTAAAAAATTAATTAAAGCTAGATTTTCTCAATAAATATTTTAGTACAATTATGTCAGAAAATAATCAAGCACGTTTTTTTTTGTCAATACTTTTTTTATCCCTTTATAAATTTTTTTGCCTGGAGAAAACTATAGAACTAATAGCAGTGATGATATTTCTTCAAACATTCATTTATAGTTCAGTAACAAAGACACATTTTATAAAGCTTCTGTACTTATGGCCATCACTACATTTGCTATGAAAGTTTTGACACTACAATTTAATCATGTTTATCTCAATCTAGTAATAAACAAAAAATAGAAGAAACGATTTTTTTAGAAATCTTTTTACCTGTACCTTAACATACATAAGTTCTAATTAATAACGTTTGACTAGTTAATCGATAGTCGTAACTGTAATTTTCTAATCTCTTCTTTTTTACAAAGTCGCAAACCTTTTCAAATAAAAAAGTAAACGTTTTTTGGCATATATTGTATACTAAAAGTATTAAATGTTTTGGGTGCTGTATGGATGCAGGTGAGCACACACGGAGTTATTGTGTTAAAGGAGGTATATACCTGAGATTCCTCAAACATCCTGTACTTTGTATATGACCGACCCTAATAAGCTTCTTCCTAAAAGACGTAGCACATACAAAGCCAGATGACAGACGACAATAATGACAATTTTTACGCCGCATAATTTTTTTACCTCTTTGTGTTTCGGCTTTATTATTATTATTATTATTTCACCTATATTATAGTATTATTCCCTAGCTACTGTTAAAGGGGGTCATATTTGGAATATTTAGTTGACAGGTCAGGGTTTTATAAGGGTATTTAGAACGGCACATATAATACTTCTTCACACGTATGTGAGGGTATTACGGAAGAGAGCTGCCACTAAATATTAAGGATTACCCTACCGATGTCGACGATAAATTAGATTTAAATGGATTAACTCCATACCAGTAAAGTAATTGATATATTTGTCTGTGGATGGGCCAAAGAAAAGGATAGAAGAATGTTCGATCTTTATTAAAAATAAGTGATATCATTTAGGAAGCGTGTAATATATTTCCCTTTGTGTACTGTTTGTGCTACCGAGTTCAAATTTATGTTCGACACAAAACAGTTTGATTAATGTTCCCATACGTCTTCCAATACATTTACGTTTTAGTTTTACGGTTACAACGTCTTATTTATACTTTAATTAATTGTAATTTTCACCTATAATTATTATTTAATCACTTGTTTTTCACCACAAATTATTTTATTCGCAGTCATCAATTTAGTATTGTCAAAAATTAATTGATACACCCATACGCAGTTTCATTTAAATTTAGGTATACATCTCGATGTACAGTTACAAAGCAATTATACTGAATATTCATTAAGACAATTTATTATGTGAACATTACCTCTTTTAATTGCTATCGTTCATTAATTGCATATCACTTGTCACTTCATCGAATAAATTCTAATGAAGAAAATATATAAATCTAATACAGGGAACATATATAATTTATTTTCGAGGCTTTGGATCCTCATATCAAAGTTTCCATCATATTGTTTAGTTCAACATTTTTCAATCTGTGAGCCGTTTTAATTAAAAATTGTGTGAAGATAATTCTCATTCGTTTTTGCTGAAACATTTTCAATTTATATAAGTTAAAGTTAGCAATGAATTAGTTTCCTGAAATGCGAAGGAAAAAGCCCAAGTAATCCCAAGAGTATTAATCTTTCAGTTGTAACCTTTCTTGTATCGTTTAGTTTGTGAAAGTTTGAAAATGAATTCCTAATCTAACTCGCCGATTAAAAGTTATATTAGAATTTGAGCTAATAGTAAAAGTTTTCTGCAGTGTGTCGAGTTGTAATGAAAAGCACAATCACCTAACATAACCTATAAACTGTTGGAAAAGCTAAGGCGTATTTGCCCGTGCCTGTTGACAGGCCAATTTCTCAGGCGAACTTCTTAAAATCTTGGAGAAAGGGCGTCGTGATTTAATACCTTCAATTTGGAACTCTACGGCTACGTTGGAATACAAAGAGATAAGCGCGCACTTTTCCAGATTTCTCATAATACGTCGTGCTTTTAACCCTGGCCCAGATATCATATATGTGAAAACCTTTTACATATCAAATTCCTCGTTTTATTATATATCCAACCCTTTTTTCATGAATGAAAATTGAAACTTATCTGTATATTTGCTCAGAAAACAGTTTACTAACTTACTGCAAAGAGAATTATTTTAAATTTTGAGATTGTGGAGGAAATGAATTTTATCATTTGATGTTTCATATAAAAAAAAAACTCGGAATACATAATATGAGATTTTATTAAGCACAGTTTAAGAGGAGAAAACAATTTAATTGGTTAAAGTTCATGTGAGATAAAAGATAAATTATTACAGTTGATAAAAATAATTCCGAAATTCCTATTTCGTTTCTTTCAACAAAGATAAAATTAAAATATCAATATCTATATTTTGGATAGTCATTTTGAGGAAATTATAGTAAAAAAAAAATAATTATAAATGAATTAGGAAAATAATTTGTTTTCTGTGTTTGCACTTCCTTTCTCCCATTACCACACAGGTAGAGTTGAGTTAGTTATTGAAAATGACAGTATGGCTGTCGAAATTTATCTAACGCATTATAAAACTCTAATTATGTGGTGAGGGAAGAATCGTAAATAGTTTTTTTAAAAGTGCAGTCAAACAATTTGCCCTTCTATATTGTGTTACTGTTACTAGCACTAATACCTCAAAGTAAAGTTTTCATTTTAATTCCTTATAGAAGTTGTATCAATTTTAAAGGTACTACTAACCTAGTACTGAATAATTTATCTTAACAGGATGCCATCAGTGCTTCTAATAGTCAAAAAAATGTTGTGAGGTGTTAAGAGAATCCTTTAACACATATAACGTCCCTTCCTGCTATTTTTTTTATTTCTTAAGGGCAGAAATTTTCTTATACAACTTCTAAAATTAAATGTTGTTTTAAAATTAATTTGCAAGCATGAAAACAATGCTGTTTGCAATTATAATAAATAAAATCCAGTTTGTGTGTGTATAAAGCCCTATTTGTGTTATGAGTGAATAAATTTAGTAGTGTTTGCTAAAATAACGTTAGAAGCACACATTTTCATAATAATTGAAAATTCTGCCGTAATTATGAAACCAGTAATGTGCAAATACCAAATTATTCCCTAATTAATTTATTTAACGATGCAATTCAAAACTGTGAATTGGAGTATGAGGGGATGAAATAATCACCTAATTAGTTCCAAAATTTACATACACCCCCATCAATAAGGAGAATTAACAAAATTTGTATCTGCAATAAATTGGGATAAGTAGGGGATTGGTTTTTATGAAAATGGGTTAAAAGGGGAGAAGTTACGAAAGGGAAACCATTTTAGTTGATGGTAGTATTCATATTTCCGCGATTCGGACATTCAGCAGCAGCACTGCTGGTGGAAGATAGAGTTTCGTTTGATTTATGCGGGGCCCTCCTCGGGACTAGCGCGCAATGTGATAAATGGGTGCCCGTATCGCGCATATCTGGCTAGGAACCGTTCTGTAATTACATGGCATTGCACTGTCGGTGAGCGCCCTCTCTTCTGATTGAAGAATCGGGAAAATTTATAGCGCAATTTGCGGCCACCCGATAACATTCCCAATCATATGGGAAAACTCAAATAAATACTTAATGTTTACACAATGGATTTAAATAAGCGAATTATTTGAGAAACACATAAATTATCTTTATCGCATTCACGCGCACTCCACCAGCACTCCATAATTCACATTCGCACGGCGTCGATCTTATTGCGAAACAGTACCTTCAATCACGTTTTCCCAGATACGTTTTTCCATGTCACCTATTCCTCCATCACCGTTACTACAGAATTTATATCCTTTCCATTCGCAAATATACGCCTTGTGTCTTATCTCTGTATTCTTCACACACATTTTAACATCAGGTATTTTCATAAAATTACTCACATCAATTCTTCCTCTACCATTTTATAATTTAAACGATTTCACAAAATGTACAATTGAAAACATTTGATTTAAAAATCATTTTCATGGTACCATTTTTTCAAGTTTTATATTCTTGACTAGTTAACTTTGTAGTTGATAGAGGAAAAATAAAATGCTTTAATTTGACAGCAAAAGTTAAGAAATTAATGGAAAGATAAAAGTGAGAGTGACTTAGTCTGTTATCAAGAAAAAACCCCATGATATGGTTTTGAGTGATCAACGAATCAAAATGCGCGAAATAGTTGAGGCCACAAACATTTCACAAGGTACACTGTTTTCGTTTTTGCACGACAAAATTGGATACGAAAAAAGATAAATGATACTTTAAAAACTAATCACTTTTAAGCTGAAATTGAATAAAACTTAACTGATAACCAAACGGTCTGATATTACTCAGAAAAAAGTATTTGTGATTATAATTTACCTTTTCTAAACAAAGTAGTCTACAGAAATTAGCAGAAGAATTCATATAACTTATGTAATAATTGTGCTTAAAAGAATTAGTTATAGAAAAAAAGAAAGAAAGAATCTTTTGCTTGTTTAGTTATCTACGATTGTCAAATTAATAGATGAAACCTTTCTAATAAAAAATCTGCTAATTAAGGCAAACCTCGTGAGAACCCAATTAATTAGTTAATTCGAATAAGCCCCCAAGAAACAAAAGTACCGAATCAAATAATTTACCATAAAATCCGTAATAAATTTTAAACAAATCCATCAATCACGCTTAACTACAAATTAAGTGATTAAATATCGAGAGCTCCCATATAACGTAAATTAACAACTGGAGTTAATTACCTTGAACCGCGAATCCATCCCTTGACTGTCGCTTATTCAAGGCTTGCAGAAATATCCTCCCTTCTCCCTCGCCCCTTCACCGTGCAAGTGATACAATTATGAATGTGTGCCTCGCTCTGATTAATAATAAGGCGTGCTCGATGCCGAGCCAGGTGAGCTAATGACAAGATACGTGGTTGAAAATGCCGATCGTCTAATTAGAACCGAGGCGAATTAATTAACCGCTAATCGATAAATTCGTGATTGTAATTCCTGTGTGTGGGCGTGCACGTCTCATTCATTTGGTGTTGTCTTATAAATTTATTATAATAATACTATAAAGAGCCCACTATCTTACCAATAATCGAAACGGGTTATATATTTTATTGGAACTGCTGCTATACAAAACCCTCCTACTCTGCGCAATAGCGTTTAAAAGAGATTGCGATAATATAAAACAAAAGTTTGTTACACTTTTTTTAACAGACCATTTTTAAAGGATTAACTTTCATCTACTCTTCTCATAAAAAAATATTCTATCAAAGTATTTGTAAGCTTTTACAAAATTGGTTTAAAAGAATCGTTTTATAAAATATGAGTGATAAAATAATTTTAGATGACAGTCATCCGTATTTACATCGTTTGAAAATGGCCAAAAATGGGTCGAAATCGGTAACGAATAGTTTAAATAAAGTAGAAAATCAAAGAACATATATACCAGTATATATATATATATATATGTTCTTCTTACTGTGTGTGTAGTGCAGTGTATTCATCCAGCATTTCCAACACGAATTAGCTTCATAGGGAATGACAGAATTTTAAAAAAGAAACAATAAGTTAAAATGTGGTATTAAATATATATTTCTGGAGACTTATTTTTGAGTCTAATTGAGTTGTTACAATAATAAAAGTAAATTTGGTTTAATTAATGCCATTTTTAAATAACAATATTATTATTAAATTGCTTATGTATCTACAGTTTGAGAAGCACTGCTTTAGTTTATTATGACTTATGATGAACCGAGAATATTATATATTGCTTTATAGAAATGTAAGATTCATTGATCTGAAAAAATAATTGAATCGATAAATCAATTGAAATGGAGCCCCATTGGAAGAACCCGATTGAAATGTATAATTAATAGAAGGAACAAATTAATAACGATATTCGGTGCCTTTGAAATTCCAAGTGCCATACATAAACAAAGTAGAGTGGAACGAGTTGGCCCCTATTTACAATAAATTGAAAAGAGTAAGAGAGAAAGAAACTTACTGTAACTAAGCAAGTTTGGGCGTATTGTTGGGTGCTTAAACGTATTCATTGTTCGGGATAAACGAGCCCCATGGAAAAAAATAAGTAATAATACGCGATTCCATCGGGGAAATATTGTTTGAGGATAGCCGCCTCAACATAAACATTCGGGACGCAACATGTAAATATGGGATTTTATAAACTGAATTACAATTGCAAATTGAAGGCTGAAAACATAAAAATAAAAGTTGAGGCAGCAGCCTCGCGCTCGTTCTCTTCACTCTCAAAAATAAATAAACCCCGGGGCTTTATTGCCCTGCAAAAGTCGTCCCATATGCGCCTTTTAATATCAAGGGGTTCAAACACCACCAAATAAAACGATACAAGAAAAAAAAACACATTATGGATAAGAGATTTTTAGTGTTGAAGGTTTTATGTTACCGAAAGACACACATAAAATTTTAATTTAGTCCCTCAAGTGTCTCATAAAAATAATTAAGAAGTCCCCTCTCCTCCACCCCTTTTTCTACATATGAAACTCATAATTCTTATCAAATTTAATACTTTTGGGAATCAACGAGTTAACCCTAATCTAATTTATTTGTTTATTTTAATCTGAAACTATTAAATTTTAAATGAGATTATTTGATTTTCTTAAAATTTCAAACTATAACAACTTTTTATCATTTATGATGCTGATATTTTATAAAATAAAATGACTACTATAAACCCTGATTTGATAGGTTACATTTAAGTTTATAAATTATCTTCTACCAGTTTAATAAAATTAATTACATAAATCTATTCACTTCAATCGATATAAATTGCATCCTGATCTTACGAGTATATGAACTCAATTTAATTTATTCAACCGACATTTATTAAAATTTAAAGTAACTTGCAGATGATTTCGATTTTAATTTACATTTCTATTACAAAGTTACGGTTCTTTAAATAGGTTAATTTTATATAATTTTCTAGCAATATGTTCTTTTAATTGGGTTAAATGTATAATTCAAACTGTTATTAAATAAATAAAACGTTCATGAAACACAATTGCATCAACGGTTCAAAAGGAAATGTGAGAGGTGCCGGTGTTTCTGAATTCATAGCAGCTTTTTGCAGGAAACAAATATGTTTATGTAAAGTCTGAAAATGTTTGCAGTGGATACATAATTAACTTTATTCTTTGCAAAATATTTACTCGACAATTTGTTGGATTTGATCTTTTCAACTTTGTATTTATTTATTATTTTTTCATATGAATCTGTATATTTATAAAATGAAGTACATAACGGAACCCTAAAAAGACATTTTAACATACCTTTTATAAATTGTGTCAACATTAAAAAAAATTTAAAAATTTTTATATAGAATCAAGAATTTTTATTTGTGTGTGTTTCAGTGCGTTGTAATCAATTTTTATTTGTTTTTGAATCATTTATTCACGTAACTAAGGATCAGTTTTTTTATATTGAAGTTAGAAATGAGCACAGCTAAAATACTGTTACATCATTAAAACCCGATTAACAAATATCAGATCAAAAACTTTTATTTAATTTAGATTTATTTGTTATTGACATCCAAATTCGAAACACCTTGCTCTAAATACAGCTTTATTGTAATCCGGTACTTTCATATTAGCAATTCTTGCGTTAATTTAAGTGCGTTATCAAATTAGTTTATCTAGCGTCACATTTCAAACTCTATCGATTTCAAAATCATCTGAACGTTAAATCATTGTAACTGTTCAATACGTAAATCAAATAATACCGACAGGAATGGAAAAAGGATCCCGCAACATTTAATATCATCAATAATCTAATGTATAATAATTGTCGGTATAATTCAGCGACTTATTATTGAGTTTTGATTCAGAGGCGCGATAAAACAGCATTCACTTGTAGTATACATACAAATAGATGTACACTGTATGCTAATTTCAAGTTGGAAAATAAAAAAATACAAAGGATGTTTCACTTAGAATCCATTATGTAGAGAAGTTATATTCTATTTGTCCTGTGTAGATACTAAATTGGTGTAGTGAGGAAAAATGAGCCGCTGTATTAGGCACTGCAAGGATTCGCGAACACATGTAAAGTATTTCCATTGAATTTCAAAGGAAGCTTTAATTAAATGGACACGAGGATGCTTTAAACTTACTCAGATAATTCCCATAAAAAATCTACTTTTGATATTACTTGCTACATTTAATAATATTTTTTTTTCATCCATTTTAACTCGCAAGGGATTAATGGGCTTGTCACATATGCAAATTATTGCCCCGTTTAAATATTCATGATTTACACTCAAAATATTCAACGATTAGATGTTGAACTTTATCCACATGTTGTACTAATAACTTATGCTTGGATTAAAAGTTTGAAGCCTTTAATATCGGACATGCATATGTAAACCCTAACCAAAAATGAATTTCATTTTAGATGGTTTATTTTACGAAGTGTTGAATATTTATATGTGACATGTTTTCTAAATTGGAAACAAAAATATGTTCATTAAGATAATCATGGAAAATATTTTGGATCCAGGTGAAATTATTTTAAATTCTATTAATAATGAAGCCGAATTCCAATTAGATTCTTAATTGGATTAGTCAACAAGGATGTGTGATTAAGAATCTTTTGACTAATAGAATGTGTACAATTAAAAAATTAATAAGTCCACATTTTACATATTTTAATAACTCAATTTCTATTATTTTTAATAATAAAAAATAATTAAAGCAAATACAAGTTTTAATTAGAAATACATATTCAAAAGCTGAAAAAATAAAATGGATAATTCTGGATCTTACACAAAGTCTATTATAACTTCCATTGCAATTTTATACATTTCAATTTTTCGTTTAAACATATCTAATTCCCCTCATAAATTTAAAATCAGTTACGTATAGTGGACTTCCATGAATAGCCATTCCATTAATATTTTACACATAAAGTTTTCAACACTTTCTTTATGAATAAAAGGGCCATGGTATTATCCTAGACCATACATGCAACTTCTATTATATTAATAATGGCGCCACTAACAATAGAAATCGATCCAAAGCATTAAATTCCAAACAAAAAAAAAACAAAAAGAATTTGAAAAACATCTCATACTCTTCCACTAATGAAACAAATATACACGAGTTCAAATTTCAGAGAGAAAAGATTGCAAAATGTTCATTTATCCTATTGAACCTTACCTAGTTTCGAAAAGTCTTAAAAGCTCAGCATTAAATAAAAGTTAAAAAGACTTAATAACTTCCCAGCACTTGTTTCCGGAGTCCGTATATTTTCCTTTAGAAGGAAACCCGGCGAGAGAGCATATTGGGGTCGATCCTTATCTCCTCATGAGATCCTAATAAGTTTTTATAACGCCCGTTTTTTTTAAGGAAACGCGCGCACAAGGGATTATTCAGGTTGATACTCTGTTGCCTCCTTTAATTTTCTATCCGATTGCACATCCTTTATGTTACTAGGGATGCGCTTTAGATTCCCCAGTTAAAAATATCTAATGCGTGTGTAAGACTAAAATTGGTTTAAAAGCTCGGCGCACTGATATTCTTTCAATATATTGGATGTAAAGTAAAGCTGGCGTGAAAATAATGATGAAAGGTAAAGATTCTTTTTACTTACAATTCTGCCGCCTGTTAAATAAATAAATTTAATTTTGATGGGATTTTTAATACATCACTGAATATATACAGTACCGAAATAAGCTTATAAAACATTCAATAAAAATCTTAGATATAAATTTCATAAAAAAATATAAAAAATTTATAAAATTTTTAACTATCAATTAAAGAGATTAATATAAATAACAAGTTACTGAATAACTATTTTGTAAAATTTTATTCAAATTGTTAACTTTAAAAATTACATTCAAAGTAAAAAAAATTATTTAATTTAAAGCACTTTTAATTTATTATGTATGCTAAAGTGCACATGAAAGAAAATGAAAAAATTTCAAATGTGGTAAGATTTTGTAGCAAACTTTGAGATCTTTTATTGGATGCAGTTCGAAAATTATTAACTTAGTTCGAACTTTATAACGTTTTTAACACCCTTGCACTTTACACTAAAAGCTCTGAAATTAATTACATAAACTTAATGCATCTACTACATTACTCAAAAAGAAAGAAAAAATGATTTCTTGAAATAAATTAATTAGGAAATTACAAATATTATCGCCGTGGATTTTAACACTTTTAACAACGCTCTGAGATTATAATGATATAATTTTAAAATGTGGCATATCAATGAAAAAATCCTGCTTTCATCATTGTTTTTTTGTGCGGTATTATTTGCAAGTATTGCATTTGAGCAGATTAAATATTTTTTGTATTTTTGTTTTAATTTAATGGCTTTGATGGTGCGCATACCCTAAGGAAAATTGTTTTATCATTCGCGTGTTCAAAGTAAATAGGCCGGTATTGTGGAATAGTTTAAAACTCTGTTTGGACTATTGCGTTTTCTTTGGTGTGGATCTGCCAACCATAAAATTCCCGAAGGGTCGCGACATGAGGGGTTCGAATATTTATAAAATAGAGGTGAAATTCTTTACAATGCATAAAAGAGATAGAATGTATAGGAATGAAAATAATGAAAGGGGTAAAAGGAACCACCCACCTGAACAATGTGTTTATCATTGGTGAGTCTAAATAAACAGCAGTAACATTTAATAAATCGATAAAGTTAATAAATCTTGCTTTATTTCATAATACGTCGGTTGATCGGTATGTGTTGGGTACAAAAAGAAATTATTAGGTACCAAATCTTGACTATACGGAGCATGACACATCATTTGGACGTTTTAAATACTGTAAAAGTAAATTGTTTGCGTTGATGTATATGAACTCGCATTGCCATGGTGGAGAATGATTGTTTTTCTTTTTTCACCTTTTAAAATGAATATATCACAAAATCTTTTAAAATACCATAATTTTTTAACAGAAGTTATCATATTTCTAGTCCAAGAAATTGGTAACGTTGCTTGTGGCTTGTGGAGTAGCATGCCTCTGTTGTGCATTGTACGAATTGTACCAAAAAGAAGTCGGAATAATTTGCAGTGGATTTAGTTTTGTATAATGCATAGTTAGATTTTTGTTTGTCTGTTATAAAATCAACTACTTAGATATACAAGTTTCAGTGTTAAGATATCCCAACTCTAATTTCGTCGGCTTTGAGATGCCAAGATATGGTTGCTTTGTTGTACTTAGTGCTCCCCATTTTATCATTATAAATTTAAATAATTTTAAAATACTGTTTCCAGAAAGTAAATAAAAAATAATCAAACTTCATTCTCAGTTAATAATTTATTCTTCATTGTCATTTAATTCTGTTTTAAACTCCGCCCTAAAGAAAAGTCTCTTTAAACTTATATTGTAACGCAAACTTCTAAACTAATTCCCAAACACTCAAACAAAACAGCATTCGAAATAATAAATGTAATGGAAAAAGTTATTTATTCCATTTCAAATTGTACGGTAAATATTGATTTATCATAAACCGCACGTACATATTAAAAATTAATTTTTAATGAATTTTCCCCAACTATACATTTGATAATTACAAAATAATTAAACATCAATCCATATTTTAAAAGTAATAATGATTCATTCAATCTTTTTTTTTTATTCCAGTTTATAACAAAGAAAATCACACATCAAGGAACGAATATGGGTTGTACTACAAAAGCCAACTGGAAATGTAATATGGTAAGTGCAAACTTTATTACTATTGTTAGCATTAATTTTGCTGGTTTGTTCCCAACGTCATGGTTTCTAATGCGTTTCTTTTGTAATCGAATACTTAAACGATCACCAGAAAAAAGGCAATCAAACATACATTAATATAAATATTAAGCAGGATAAGGACTTTTTATTGTGGTTATAACAATTATTGTGAGGTCAATGAAAAATAAAATGAAGATAAAGCTTTACAAATTGTATATGTATGGAGATTTTATTTATAACTCGAGCTTATTCTGCTGAAAATTGCTTTCGTTTAGATTGCCACATAATGGAAACAATGTTTCAATCGAGATATGAAAATGTTATCAGTTCTATATTTTTCCTGTTAAATTAAGTTTTGCTATATTTGTTATAAATTTGTTTATTTAAAACTTCTTATTTCTTTAAATATTAAAAAGTTTATTATCAAATCAATTTTTAAATCCATTACATAATTTTCGTGTTTTTAATATAAACTACTCCTACAATGTATTAAATGTAACAAAAGGCTTCTTACATTTGAATAATTAAAACCTATTTTAAAGTCTTGTTAGTGAATAGAATAATGAAGCAATCTATTTCTGTTTTACAACCCATTGAAAACAAATACGTGTAAAAGCTTTGCAATTAGATACGTAACTATTACTGCAATTGTAATTAGTCTATTCCAGTATCTTAACAATATCTTGCACTTTACTATAAACACCTTTTGTTACTTAAAATGTACCTAATAGGCGCAACATATAATGCAATCATCAGCTTTATTTAGATATCATCTTTAATTGTACATTTCAATCTAATTTAATCTTCAAATCGTCTTTATTGTATGAAAAAAATAGAAATAAACAATCACTTAACAATTGTTAAGTTTATTTGGTCCAAATCTTGAATGTGTTATGATATAATTTTTTTTTTCATAACTTTTTTCCTGTGACTGTGTATGTAAATTTTTTCTTCCCTCTGCATATTTTTTCGACTTTATGCTTGCTAAACTGGACGAACCGAATTCAGCTTTTTTGTGCAGTGCGATACACAATCAGTTTTTGGACCTCAATTTTTTTTATTAGCTTTATTTTAAAATGTTCACTTAATGTACCAGAAACAAATCCCAACTTGTATGGTCCTACAAGATGTGTCTGATATTGAACCACCATGCTGAAACCAGATATCCTCAATAACCATTTCTTCATATGGGGCTGCAAAAAGTTTTGCAACATTTCAATATTACTGTCTAGAGTGATGGTTATTATTACTCCATTCTCCTCGAAAAAAAAGACCAATAACACCTAAACTTGCAATTTGGAACCAAATTGTTACACACTCATGATGCAGAGATCTCTTCTGGAACTGTAAAGAGTAATTGTGGCATTTTTACAGCCACACACCTACAAAATCTGTGACCTTTCAAAAGTGTAGAGTTCTTTTTAAATCACCTAATTTATTTAACACTTAAATCTATTATGGATAAACTTTATAAAACAATCCTGATTTATTATCATTCATCACTATAAATTCCAACTAATTCTCAATAAAACTTAAATTTTCTTTAAAGTTCAATAAATTACCACAATTTATACCAAGATATAAATTAAATTGAATCGTCCTCGCGAATTCGCTATTTTATCATCACCTCATTATAAAACTAGTCCCACCATAATAAATGTATAAATAGCGGATTTTCATATTCTAATTAAATCCCCCTTCTGCAAATCCTTTTACTTCGCGCGACCACGTTTTTCCTATTTTCACAATTCACAGCTCGGTTGCATCTGTGCCTTCACTTGGATATCTTTTAACTTGATCTTAATATTCACAACACTTAACTGTGCCAGGTGGAAAGGAATATATTTTTTTTTTCTTTCTATTATAATTTCTAGGCAACATCTGATAATTTTCCGTTTGATAAATTTATTCTTGCACTTTTCATCACGTATTCGAATAAATAATTCAAAAACTCTTTTGTTACAAAATAACAGTGTATTATGCAAACTTCACATACATTTATGTATTTTAATGTAACATTTTTGTGTAATAAGATTTTTTATTATTTAATTAACCAACTTGTATGGTTTTCTAAATTTTTTCGCTCTATGTTCGTATATTTAATTTTTCTAAAATGTCCAAATCTTTAATGAGAAAGTAGAAGAAAGAAAAGATTTCCTGTAGTGTATTATAATACGATATATACTTTTATAAATTGCTTTAACACATAATAAAATTATTATTTAGATAAAACATGTGTTTAAAGTAATATCTCTGTATGAAAAGTGTGCAATCTTCATTTCAGTGGCTGAGTTTTACGAGCATGTGCATAATTTAAAATAATATAGTGGTAGCATGCACAAAACAATACTCCCTGTACTGTATGCACAAAACAATCGTTTGCATGGCAAGCAGACGGCTAAGTATGGTTTAAACAACATTGAATAAATGCTTATTAGTTAGTGTCTTTATATACATATACTTCTTTGTTTCGAATAATTTAATACTTCTTTGTGCCTCGACTTATTTAGCTTATAAAGCCACGTTAGATGATGTGATAATACAAATAAATTTAGAAACGTTTAGAAAACGAAACGGGAGAATAATTTCAGATTCTTTTTATACTATTTTTCGCACTTTAAATAAAAGCGAGCATGCGGGGAGTTTTATTACAAAATAATAGTAATTACGGCGCGATTTAATTCGTGCGATAACCGTTCAATAAATAAAAAAATGCTCGGGTCCGATTGGTTTAAGTGTATTTGTTAATTTACTGTTAAAATTGCTCGAACACTGGCTATGCTCAAATGGTTTCCTGTATATATACATTGAGTGTGTATATATGGGAAATTCATTGTCGTGAGCTACAATTCCAGATATCATCTGCAACAGAAATGAGCATGATGAACGCGCGCCGCATTCTTTGAACACACGATGATCCATTTTGCCAAAACAAAAATACAAGAAGATATTGGTTGTGCACGTTCGAGATTAATTCAACTCATCTTTTCTGGTTTCATATAATAACTGAAATACTCAATCTTCTTGATATCACTTCATTTTTGCATTAGAAATATGCTGATATATGTTTCATATTAAGTGCGATTTATCATTTTCATTAAAGAAATGTGTATATTATTTATTACATTAATGTTTCGAGTATGTATTTATTAACTTTAATAAACTAATCGCCATATTAATTATTAAGTAATTTATATTACATCTTACAAATTTCTAATGAAAAAGTTTTGCAAAGTGTTTTTGAAAGTAGTTTCGTATAACTGTAATAAATCTATATCAATGTTCTAGCAACTTCCTAGTTTTACTTTAGATAAAAGTTTTCGGGGCTGGAAGCATATCCTACATTTCACAGCTGCAATGACCTTATCTTAATTTTTATTCAAACTTCAAACAAATTTTAAAATAAATCAAGAGTCCAAACCTGAATGCTTGATATATGTATTTTGAAAATAAAAACTACTTAACATCTAATTTTACTATTTTAATTTATTATTTTCACTATTTTTCTTATTCATATCTCGTATCTATAATTTTGAAAACAAGAAGAAAATGTTTCCTTTTGTAATGAAACTCTAAAAATAATTTAATTTATTTTTATCTAAACAAAATAGAGATAATTAAACCACTCCAAAACAAATTCACACATTAAGTTTTAAATGAATATAATCCGAGGGACGGCAGATTTCCCAACAAATCTAATTTACAGTTTCAATTATTTTCAAAACGAATAATTAAATTAAAATTGAAACTATGTATTGAAGTGAGCATAGGAAACGTGAATGTGCACGTCTGATATTTTAAAGTAATTATTGTATCCCAGGGATGGAAAATGCATGTTTGCGAATGTGTAATTATATCTTCTGTTACAGTGCTGGGATTACTGCGACTCTCTGGTCGTGTACGAGAAAACTAAGGACCAAATGTGCAACGACGATATTTGTGTAAGTAATTAATTTTGTTAACTCAAAATTTATAATTAGTTTTGTGTGTGTGTGTGTGGATTAAATTTAAACATGAAATTGAGACGTAATATTTTGTTGGGTTTCATCACGCATCCCCTAGATTATACCGAGAGGCGCCATAAAACCTGGTATTTTCGTAATACCAAATGGTTATTGCCCCATGGGGTAGCGTTATACACGAATTTAGTGGCTACTCCGTATGATACTCTCATTTCCTTTAATACAAAAAAGGTATTTCAAACTTATTTAGTTATTTTTAAAAATGTCGTTACTTTAGACTAGATAGGGGTTGATAAGATGTATTTATAAATCTGTTTCGGAAAAAAACTCACTACAAAAACTGTTCTGTGTTTGTGGTATTTTAATGAAGTACTTAAATACCCACCAAAATACGCTCCATTGCGATATATTACAATGATATATCGCATCCACTTCCCTCGCACTCATTTTTAACAACCTTATTATGTCATTATAGCAAGCATATATTAAAAGTACCATTCTGAAGTGTCAAGTTTTTAATTGATTTTTTTTTATTAAATTGATATATTGTAATCACGTGGGAGATTTGTTGGTCTGTTTCATTATTGGATGGTAGATTAATTTAAGAAATCTCAACGACATCAACACATGCTTTTCAACTTTATTTTTATCTAATTGAGTAAGAAACATTTCAAATAGAAAAATAAAACTCTCAACTTGTTCAGTTCAACAGTATGGAAGCTCCACAAATAAAATTTAAAAAAAATGGTTTTGGATCAAAGTTTTGTAAAGCGTTTTAAAAATGTAATTTATAATGCCAAAATAATTTAATTTAATTTTTAAGTGATGTTTCCATCAAAGTTTTTATATAAAAACCTTTTTTTTATTTTAATTTTGTGAAATTACCCATTTTCATTATGAAAAATTTGTGTTTCTACTTATATCATAAAAAATTCTATTTTAATCGTTTGAAATTATATTGCTGCATTTAAAAAATTTTAATTAAAATTATTCGAACAATTTAGATTTCAATTGAGATTGCCCTACAAATTTCTATTTACATAAAGTACAGTATTATGACTTTTCTGCTATTGCATGCATTTGTGTAATAAAACTAAAAATTTAATCATACTAATTTAAATAACTGAGTGGTACAAGTTGGGGTAAACCACATCTACTTCCTTTTACTGCACCGCTTTTCATTTGTCGACAAGGCAATGTTATTGCAGTTGGTTCTTTTTAAAAATATAACAAAAACTAGTCATGTCATTTCGTGTTCGTACAGTATATTGCTTTTATGTTCTTCTATTTCCTTAAATAATCAATTATACTCTGAAGAATCATCACTCATGAAATTCACAAGGCACGAGTATCTTTTTCATCACGTGTATGGAACAAAACACTGAAGGAAGGAACGGAACGAACACACTTGGCCCATATCGGATCATTAATATCCCAGATAAGAATTTATGTAATCATATCTACGAATAGGGGAGACAATGAGCGTTCTTGTGTTATTTTTATATTCCAACGTGTTGTAGAGATAAACAGAACGGGGGCGTGAATGATACTTCACACCTTATTAATCAATCTTTTGAAATTTTCTAGGTGTTATTTTTCAAGGCGCAGACAATATATTCCGAATGCCCACAACATTACCGAACCTCCTCGTTCTTTTTATTTCATTCGTTTTAATCATATGATGGCTTGCATGAATGCCTATCACCCTCAACAAACTTGAAAACCTCCCGACATTAACAATTCTTGTATAAACCGGACACATAAGTGTTTTATTTAACAAGTACTGTATTTTATCTTTTACGAGTTTTCTGTTTGGCAATGTTATTGCTGTATAAAACTTACGGACTGACTTTAATTGTTATGCATACTAAATTTGTGTGGGTCTTTGTCAAGAAGGCTTCTTCTATTTGTCTGCGACTTGAACATTACTAACAGCAAATTCAAATAATGCTTTTAAGTGGAGCTAATCAATTAATTAGCATAATGAGCTATTAAGAATCGGTTGAAAACAACTAATTATAAATGTTTGGGTATTTTCTTTTAAATTTTTAATTGGATTTTTTATATATATATTTTGAACAGAATGGAATTGAGATGCAATAGATAGAGCTAAAAATATAATTATTTTTTAAAAACTTTCTAGAATCAAATATAGAAGATGAAAAATCTAATCCCACTCTCACACTATCTTGATATTTCGAAAAACTACCCCATCTCTCTTCCCAACAATCTGCTCACTCTAAACCAAGAACGAGCAGATAGCACTAAATATTCTTCCATAGTAAGACATTTTGAATATTTTTTTATTACTACACTATTGCATGTACTTTGTCTTCATCTAAATCCATAAAATTTTATACAACATCTATATTTTTAAAGAAAACATAATTAAATATTTTTATAGATTTCTTGAGATTAGTTCCTTTGAGATTTTTCACTTTATGTTCCTTGCCTTGTAAAATAAGAATTATTGAAAATCCGTATAATCCGAATTAGAGTATAAATATTAATAGATTTACATCTGTCGCGAATTTTCATAAAAGAAACGATTGAAAAGGAAGTAATAAAACGAATGAATTTTGCACATCGTTATTTGAAGAATTGCATGTTTCGCAACAGTAAATAAAACTAAAAACGCTAGAAAATTACGAGTCCTGCTTGGTAATTCAAGAATCTCCACAAGAAAACGTATCTAATTTATTAAAATTCCCGAAGCGGCATGTCAACAACATGTCAACATTGATTCACACCGTTTGCAGAATTAACTTAACACGCGAACATAAATTAATGTTGGTAAAGTTCGTTGGCGCACGATGAAAGGGAAGTATTTGTTATTATAAATTCGATTATAAAAGCGGCGTTATGGGGGCGCGAGCGTTCTCTTCTAAACCCGGGTGTTAAAACCGCAATAAAACGCATGTTTATTCGGCAACCTCGTGCCCGGAACGTTAATAAGATCCGTCTAAATATTTTAGTACACACATACACTGGTGGCGTTAACAAAACGCGCCGTTTCCATCCGTTAATTTCTAAAGCATACAGTAGCACGTTGGAATTCCGTTAATTGTATTACAGAACTACATAGAGAGAACATTGTATAAAAAGAAAAATCTTAATTATTCAATTTCATTTAAACTAAAAATATTTTTACACACAATCCACATTTTAAACAATGAAATTTTAGCTAAAGTATCAATGTTGCTACTGCAAATAAGGTTGTAAAAATATTAAAAATGGTATACTACTAACAACACATATCAAAGCTTTACATATCAAAATTTTGTTGTCTGCGTAAGTAAATGTGAATGTAAAATATGAGTGTAAATTGTTTTAAGTTGGCTGCTTAAGATTTCCAAGAAGAACAAATAATGGTCGGTACGTTTCGAATAGTTTGTATGTGTGTGGACCACCGGTAACGATATTTTTTTATAATGCTTGGACAGCTGAAATTCCCAAAATATTTTCCGCAAAACCCATGCTGGCTATTTGAACGATTGTTTTACCCTCAAGGAGACAAATAGGGGCCGGTTTGGAGGTCTCTCTAGGTGGGCACCTTGAAGCCAGTTGGCCTACAACTCATCCCTATCTCGATCAGAGAACTTACGTCTCGTCGCCGTTCCAGGAGTAAGCAAACACCTATGCATGCGAATACGATGCTAATGATATCCCGATTAGTAACGCGCCCTAACAATCAATTTGATTTAATCGGCAATTTCGCGTAATTGCGGCCGTAAACTAAACACCGACCCGCCACCCAACCACCGACCCATGACCGAATCGAATTTTTTTCCACCAAGATTCATAAATAAACCGGGTACATTTGAATGAATGAATATTCCATACTGGATATATATGTGCCCCCTTTTTTTAATTAATTGCATTGGGGCACTATAAATAATATCGTTTTTCCACCACCGTAAAACATCAAGATATGCGAGTCATTTTATTTTTGTATGTTCGCATTGCGCTTAATTGAACGGGATTTATGCAGCGTTTTAGACTCGCGAGCGATTTCTCTTGTTTTTTGACCTAACAAAATATTAAATCGTGACTACGCATACAATTCGCTCAATTGCATTTGTAAATATTGTAAATACAAACACCAAGAGTTGACTCGTTTAAAGACCGTGAGATGTTCCACTTCAAGTTGTTTACTTTGAAATCGACCAAATTAAATTTCGTTCAAAAGGTTTAATTATATCTCACGGGAATACTTGACTTCTCCGTTTGTAATAGATTTAATAAAATAATAAATCTAATTCTGTTTGTTTAATCAATATAATTCCACATATGGAAAATTGAAATAATATATTCTTGATTTTAAAAAAGCAAATGGAGCATAAAGATTTAAGTAGAAACATTGAATAATATAACTAACAAAATATTACAAAGTATAGAAGAAATAGATCAAGTAATCATCCCAAATATCTAAGAGCAATTATATTACTTTTTCTAAAAAGTGATTACTCAAAATTTTTTTAATCATTTTTAGACAGAAACGTATTGAAGGATGGACAAAAAAAGGAACTTTCCCAGATTTTTGGCTCATTGGAGATAGTTTTAGCTCTGTAACTTTTTCTAGCAACTCAAAATTAATTAGTTCCTTAACTTCGGTTTTCATTCTATACTTTTGACCTAAAATTTTCTGTATCCTAAAGAAGAATCAAGTCAAGACGTCAACATTATGAAATTCCTCAATTTAGTGATTTCATCTCAAACAATTTACAAAATTTGTCACAAATTCGATTTTAAGGGCAGAAATGTAAAACTAGTGCCCCAAGGAACCTATTTCGACCACGCGTAGCTTCTAAATCCTTCAAATGATTGAGAAAATCAATTTCCAACTGCTAGTCGTTTCGAAACGGGCCACTACGGAGAGATAAGGAAGTACATATGTAGTGAAATGTATAACATTCTGGGCTTTTTTCTTCTTTACCCTTTAGGCAACCTTAACAAACAAAGTCGTAGAAACTCAAGTTTAGTTTACATTTGCCTGATGATGCCTTAGTGTGTATATTATATTATATGTTTATCGAATTAATAAAATTTTAATTTGTCGGCTAGCTGGCTGGTCAAGAAATTGGTTCTCAGGATTTTGGTCGCTCGGGAAGTTAGTCTATCGGGACTTTATCTTTCTGGAATCAGACTTAGTAGCGTTACTATTCTTCTATAAATCTAAATAGATAATCAAATATTTTGAAATCATCTTTCAGAACTTGTGCAAAGCTTTTCTTTAAGTTATTAAATCTATTCGAGATGTGTATTTGTTTTTAATTAAGTTTGAAACACTCAATTTAATATAAATACTACGTTAGGTATTTTGAAGTAAAAGTAAATAACTTGCAAGCGAACTTTGGTATTTGATTAATTTATTAACCTCGGTGTTAAACTCATTGCATCTTGAGATAACTATTTCAGTGAAATTAAATCGACTATTACTTGTTAAGGAAGTTACAGATATCCTGTTTAGCAAGTGTATAATTAATTACAAATCCAGTAGTATATCTGATTGCATAATTGGTTTTGCTAATAAATTAGAATGAATACCAGAAGGATCAGATCTGTGCAAACGCAGAGAATGCATCTCAATTACTCACAATTCGGGACGCCAATCTTCTACTTTAATTATCTAATTACAAAAGTGAAAGTAATTTCCATCGGGGCAGATGTTTGATTTTAAAAATGGAATCAATGCATTAATTTTATTCAGTTTCTGAGTAAATAATGAAGAAAATCGCGATTGAAGATCTCACTTCACTGAGTGAGCTCCTCATAGGAAGTTATTATTTTATGACTGGCAGCGAAATATGCCTTCGAGTTTCAATTACAACATTCTTATGACTCCTAAAGTATTCCTTAAATAATTTCCAGTAACCAGATATTGTTAAGAGGATTGTTTGATAACTACTTTGTGTGTAATCTTGAAAAGAATTTAATAGCGCGTTAGGATTATAAATTTGTGAGCGTGTCCCCAGCTAAGGCTTGTAATATATTACCAACACATTGCCGGTTTCAAATTTCACACATTTCGAACAAACTTTGATAATTTATTGCGATGGGTTGCTTATTCATAGGCCATTTCGTAGAAACAAACAACCATGGGGCGACTTTATTACCAAAATATCTTAATCGAAATTAGTCTGGATAACTTGATACTTAATCTCGCGCTTCTTTTTTGCAGATGGAAGGGTGTAAATTAGCTTGCGGCTATACCAATTCCAAGAGAACTCAAACCAAACACAAGCAGACTGTTAATTTCAGAAACGTTCAAATCTTGAGGAATAAATTATCGTGGCAGTACCACAGTAATATCGCAAAGAAATTGGTTTTTATCGTGAATGGATTGAGGAACAGAATGGATGAAATTGAAATTCAACAGGTAAAAAAATTTATTTTACTTCTTGCCCTTATTGATTTTATTGGCAGTTTTTTTTTCTTGCAGACGGCTAGTACGGCGATAAATATCTCCAACATTTTCAAATATCATCAGATAGGGATTATGGCAATCTCTGATGAGGGTTTTGTGGGACAGGTGGACTTCGAAATAAAATTAAGATATTTTCTGTCTCGAAACAAAATATCCAATAAACCCAAAAGAAAATTGATCTTAAGATTACAAAATAACGATAAAATTTATAAATATGTAAACAAAATCGTATAATAAACATACAGTATCAAATTAATTTATTTATTTTATGGAAATATTAAAATGATTTTAAAGAAAGCAAGGAGTTGTTAATTATAATACCTTTTTCTCTTGATAACTAGTTATTAACATCACGTATCTTAAGGCCTTCATTGAAATTTTTAAATTACAAATTAGCCAAAAGGAAATAAAGGCGGGAATGCTTTACTGAATTAATAACTTATTATTAAAATTTTAAAGAGAACTACAAGAAATGAACCATATTACAAAATATAAAAATATTGAGAGGAATAGAAAGAAGGATGCTTTTTAAAAATATTGTGCAATTAGGTGGTGTTACTGTTGCTGAAGTAAAGGAATCAAAGTATGACAGCATCAATTCAGAAATTGATAATCTAAATATAATTTTTCTTCAGGCATTCAGCCATTAAGTAAAATATTTGAATTGGTAGCACAATTTATTACCTCATTTGACATGATAATCACTTGAGAAACACCGAAACAATGAGTTGTTCCGAAGTAATGATTTGCAACTGTTTAAATACAGTGTCCAGTATTATTCAGAAACATTGTTTATAATTTGGGCATAAAATAGTTGTGTCCAGAGAAAAATTTTTCCATTAAAATAGATAGAGATAGTCTGGAGAGATCCTCAAGTATTGGAAACCAGATCTAGCACAAAGACTGCTCCAAGATAGCTTCGAGTGCTGAGGTGAGGGTATTTGAAGCAGTGAGAAAGATGCCTGGTCACCATGATGTTTAAAGCTACGAAAATCTGAATATTCTGTTTAGGAGAGGATTTGCTAAAACCCTGTATGGTCGGACAGTATACCTTAATCTAAAACCAATCATTGGGAATGAAGCATACTAAACTAATCCTAAATCAACCCTCTGTGATATTGCAGTTTACATTATTGAATCTATCAAGCGGAGAGTTAAGATTAGCTGCAGAACTTCCACACTACGAGAATCTTTGAAGGCAATCCAAGATGCATACTTTGGGGAAATGAATGCATTTTCAGGAAGTGTGGTGAAAGCAGACAATTGAATAAATAAGGCAAAACACTCTATTACCTGAAAATCTGATACAAATGGGACAAGCAGTATTTACTTACCATCACATAAATGTATTTTTATAAATTAATTCTTTTACTGCAACTAGAATCCCTCAGTCAATTTTGAGGGTTTGGTATAGAAATCTAACAAATAAGACTGTGTTTCAATGTAGTAATACAGTTTGGTTTTTTTTTGTATATTCCAGAATCATTTTTTATGTAACATTAAATGCAGCAAAAGGGTTAACCTCATAGTTTTAAAACAGAAGCAAAAAAGAAAGTGAGAATAATGTAGTGATGTAGGTTCAAAAAAACAATTGTGTTAAAATACATGTAATATATATTCGTATAGCTTATGAAATATAAATTTACGATATAGAGCACTACCTTACACACGTTCAGTTTCAAACTGAACAGGAGCAATCATAAATGACCCTAAACTATTAAAAAAAAATGATAGAATAAATTTATCATACATGTATGTATTTATATATATTATATTTATTTCATGTAACATAATCATAGTTAGTATACTTTGGGCAAAATAATTCGTTTAAACTTTTTTTGTAATATATATTAAATAATAAGTAATAATAAATTCAACCACAAACATAAAATGCTCTATATTTACTATACAATAAATCAATAAAATAAAGAAGCGATCTTTAAAATATAAATTTAAAACAAAAAATAATACCTTAAAAATAAAGAGAGCATATTATGTATGAAAACCGTCTGTACACAATCAAGAACAAAAAGATAGGGATATTAATCAGATGTGAAATGATATACATACGTAAATTTGAATTAAAATTAAACACTATAAGGTTGACCAAGCAGAAAAAACGAATAAATAAATACACGATATCTAAACAAAAAGAAATAATAACAAAAATACATAAGAATTGCTTGGCTAAAAAATTCTTCCTCGACATCTGTTTAAAATACTTTACAAAGCTGCACTAACCAATTATAAACCAATTATCCTTGTAAAACTACGGATAATGATGAAGAATTATTGGTTCATATTCGTAAATAAAAATAAATTAAATTTTAACAGGGATGGGGGTAAGGTAAGATATGATATCTCTTAACCTTAATGGCAATTTAAACGCAGTTTTTCTCCTGCTAGCAACTGATTAAAATTTAAAGATCTGATTCTCCATACAGTGCTGTTGAGAATGACATGTAATCTAAAGCACCGGGTACAGCATTTGGACCTTTGTATGGTGGCATACGTTGGATACAATATTCTGCTTGATCTGGTGGCAATTCTCTCCTTAATTCATCAGGAAGGATATATGGCTGAAAATTTAAATGTATATGTAATTAAAATGTTGGGGAGACCCAATATATTTATGTTACCTTATCAGCTGCTAAAATGCGGAAGCTATCGATGACTTGTTCAGCTGTATCTGTATCGGTGCTCTCCCTAGTCATGAAGTCCAAGAATGCATCAAAGTGTACATATCCTGAATTATTTGGATCTACAACAGCCAAAATCCTCTGGAAATCAATATCTCCTTGCCTATCCTTTCCAATAGAATAACCAAGTGATACTAAGCATGACTTGAATTCTTCTGGGGCGAGACGACCAGTTCTGTTCTTATCGAAATGATTGAATGACGATCTGAATTCGTTCAGTTGTTCTTGAGTGATGCCTTTAGAGTCACGGGTTAAGATTTGATTTTCTACTTCATTAATATTACGATTTATAGATGTAAGTAATTGTTCCCATCCAACACGTAGTGTTTCCATTGTATATTGTGTATACCTAAAATTAAAAATAAATTTACTCTAAAAGCATGTCATAACAAATTACGTAAAACAACTCAACCATCATTTTTTAATAAATAATATAATAAACATTTTTATTAACTGTAATTGCAAATTTTTTTGCTTCCAAATGTGTTAAAAAGTATGATGCAGTAACTATTCTTTCATTTGGTTACTTTATACACTTCTAGAAAATGTACTGACCTATTTTCGAAGATCATGCTCTCTTGCACGGCTTGATGAATCTTTTCCAATTCCTCGATATGTGGTTTATAAGCATAAACACCTTGTTCATATTCTT